>APFE031228099.1:0-152654 GCA_000404065.3 Pinus taeda
CCTAACATGCCCACCCCCTTAAGACTAGCCTTGTCCTCAAGGCTGAAGCTGCGGAAACTGTTGCAGAATAGTGGTTGGTTCCCAAGTTGCATCTTCTGGAGAGGTGTCTTTCCATTTGACGAGGACTTCCTTAATCATGCGATCGCGCAGTTGCTTGACTCGTGTGTCGAGGACCTGTTCCGGTTGAAGCCAGATGGATCCTTCTTCATCGAATTCTGGGAGACTAGTCTGAATTCTACAATTGTTCCCAATCACTTTCTTGAGGCATGAGACATGAAAAACTGGATGGATTTTTGCAGTAGGTGGCAAGGCCAACTTGTAGGCCACTTCTCCAATGCGTTGAAGTGCTTGATAGGGTCCGTAGAATTTGGGAGAGAGTTTCTGACATCCCTTGTCTTTGAGTGATGTTTGCTTGTATGGTTGGAGCCGTAAAAAGACCTGGTCCCCTTCTTGAAAGTGGCGCTCTAAGCGATGCTGGTCTACCTGTTGCTTCATGCAGTTCTGAGCTTGATGAAGATTTTCTCTAAGATGGGCGAGCATAGTTGCGTGGTGTTATAGGAGTTGATCCACGGCTTGGACTTTTGAGCATCCCTTGAGATATGAAGTAGGTGAGGGCGGGATTTGACCATATACTGCTTCATAGGGGGTCATTTTGGTGGTGGCATGATAGTTGGTGTTATACCACCATTTTGCCAGACGAAGCCACTATACCCAAAGGTGTTGTTTTTCTGAAGTAAAACACCTAAGGTAGGTTTCTAGACATTTGTTGGCGGCTTCAGTTTGACCATCTGTTTGCGGATGGTAGGAAGTACTGAGTTTTAGTTGAGTGCCTTGGATTCTGAAGAGTTCCTACCAAAAATTGCTGGTGAAGATCGGGTCGCGGTTGGACACAATAGAAATAGGCATGTCATGCAATTTGAAGATATGATCCATGAAAGTTTGAGCAACCAAGGTTGGTGTAAACGTGTGGGGTAGAGCGTAGAAATGAGAATACTTCGACAATCGGTCCACAACCACCATGATGACTGACTTGTTCCCTGATTTTGGAAGACTTGTAATGAAATCCATAGAAACTTTCGTCCAAATTGATGCCGGAATGGGCAATGGTTGTAATGTGCCAGGTGTGTTGATGGTTTCCCCTTTGTGGCATTGATAGACATCGCATTTTGTTACGAAGGTAAGGATGTCCTTTTTCATGCCTATCCATAAAAATGATCTTATGGTGCGAGCATACGTCTTCTGAAAGCCCGAATGTCCTGCAATGGGAGATGAGTGCATCTCTGCCAAAATGCGACTTTTGAAGGTGGATGTTGGTGATAATATGACTCTATCCTTGTAGCGAAGAATATCATCCTGGCATGAGTAGCCCTTGGTGGAATTTGGATCTGCCTGCAATTGAGAAATGAGTTGGGAAAGCCCTGGGTGTGAAAACCATTCTCTGCGAGCTTCTTCAATCCATTCTGGAATGGGGAGGGAAGTAGCTAGCAGGGTACTTTCCTCCTCAAATTGGCAAGATAATGCGTCTGCTACACTATTGTCTTTCCCTTTCTTGTAAATGATCTCATAATCATATCCCAGCATTTTGGCTAGCCATTTATTTTGTTGTGGGGAGGATAGGCGTTGCTCCAAAAAATATTTAAGACTGTGATGATCTGTGCGGATTTGGAAATGTCGCCCCAATAAATAAGGTCGCCAGGTGTCGACTGCATGTAAGATGGCCATCATTTCCTTCTCATATGTAGATTGGCCCTGATTCTTCCCACTGAGTTGCTGGCTTGTGAAGGCCAACGGTTGCCCTTCCTGCATTAAAACTGCGCCAATACCTGTCCCAGAAGCATCACATTCAATGACAAAAGATTTGGTGAAGTCAAGTAGTGCTAAAACTGGAGTGGAACACATGGCATTTTTGAGAGCTGTAAAGGCCTGTTGTGCTTCATCATTCCAGATGAATGAATTTTTCTTTAGGATTTGGGTGAGGGGCTTCGCTATGCGACCATAGTTGCAGACAAATTTACGATAATAGCCTGTGAGACCCAAAAATCCTCGCAATCTCTTCAAGGTCTTAGGGTGAGGCCATTCCTGCATTGCTTGGATCTTTTTGGGGTCCACCTTGACACCCTCACGCCCCACAATGTGGCCCAAATACTCTACCTATGCCCTGCCAAATGAACACTTGGACATCTTGACAAATAATTTATGCTTGCGGAGCAGTTGCAAGAGTAGATCTACATGCTGCAGATGTGCACCCCAAGTGCAACTATAGATGAGGATGTCATCGAAGAAGACAAGGACAAATTTCCTGAGATATGGTTTGAGAATGTGGTTCATAAGGCTCTGAAAAGTAGAGGGGCATTACAAAGACCAAATGGCATGACCAGGAATTCATAGTGGCCTTCATGAGTTCTGAAAGCAGTCTTGGGGATGTCGACTTCCTTCATGCGAATTTGGTGGTAGCCTGAGCGAAGATCCAGCTTCGTGAAAAATTTAGCCCCATTGAGTTCATCCAGCAAATCATCAACCACCGGGATGGGAAATTTATCTTTGACTGTCAGCTTATTGAGGGCCCTGAATTCAGGACACATCCCCCACTCCCCATCTTTTTTGAGCACCATAACCACTGGAGATGAATAAGGACTGATGCTGGGACGAATGACCCCTGCTTTCAAAAGTTCCTTGATGATTTTTTATATTTCGTTCTTTTGGGTGAATGGATATCTGTATGGGCGCACATTTGGGGGTTGGGCCCCTGGAACCAAGGTGATGCTATGATCATGTTCCCCTCGTGAGGGTGGAAGCCCTTGAGGCTTTTCAAAGACCGGTAGATGGTTATTTAAAATCTGTTGCATCTCAAGATGAATTGGCGACGGCTTGGTTTCGACTACCTGGATGGCATTAAATTGAGGTACAACTCCATGATTGCCTTTTTTTAACAATTTTTTCCATCCTATGCGAGCTGATGATAGAGGGGGCTCCCGCCTGGAGTCCATGGAGGGAATGTGTGTGGTTGTTCTGCTTAAAACTCATATACAACTTCTGGAAATCCACTGTGATTGGCCCAAGAGTGCGGAGCCAGTCAGCGCCGAGGACAATGTTGCAACCCCCCATGTGTATGGCAAACATGTGGCTTTTCAACTGATAATCCCCCATTTGAAGTTTGAAATTTTCACAACGGCCTTCACATTTCATTGTGCCTCCATCTGCAATTTGAACTTGGAAGTTAGAAACTGCTCGTACAAAGCAATGCACAGTTTCTGCGACTTTTTGATGGATGAAATTATGTGTACTTACACTATCAATCAAGACTACTACTGGGCGATGTTTAATAAACCCTCTGATTTTGAGCTTTTGAGGGGAAGAAATCCCTTCCAAGGCATGCAACGAAATAACTAGTTCGTGAGAGACATTGTCCTATTGGTTGTCTTCCTCTAGCGGCTCATGTTCCTCGAGTGGTGGATCTTCCTCTGTTGAGCTATAGTCAGTGGCATCTATTTGAAAGAATTTGGGCTCCTTACATTTATGACCTGGGGAGTATTTTTCATCACAGTAGTAACATAGTCCTTGCTACCTTCTTTCGGCCATTTCCGCAGGGGACACCTTTTGGACCTTAAGTGTTTGAGTCGTGTTGTGAGCCTGTGGGGGACGACCTTTAGCGGGGAAATTTGGGCGACTGTATTGGGCTGCTAATGCACGTTCCACCTTATGAGCTACCTGGCAAGCCTCCGCCCACGTGGGAGGGTGGTGAAGTAGAACTTGAGCTTTGATGGCTTCTTTAAGACCGCTGATAAAACATTCCGTGTAGAACTCATCTGTGAGACCCCTAGTGCGGAAAGATAAGCCCTCAAAAGCGTTAATATATTCCTCCACTGTACCATTCTATCGGAGCTTAGTGAGACGACCCAAGTAAGAGTCTTCTTGTTCAAAGCGATCTCGAAGAGCTTTGGTAAATTGGGTCCAAGTCCAAAAATATCCATTGCAACGCTGATGCCATTCCCACCATTGCCACCGTTCATTGTCGAAGTACATGCTCCCCAACATAAGCTTAGTCGCATCATCTAGGATATGATTCAATTTTAAATACTGGTCCATTTGTGCTAGCCATGCGGACGCGTGAGAACCTTCAAATTTATGCATATCCAACTTAGGAGGTCGCTGACTGGGTGGTGGATGGGTGTGCCATACGTGAGGAGAGTGGCTAGATTCACCGTAAATGCCTTCATGGCCATTATACTCCTCCTCGTGGGCTTGCTCCTTGCCGTTTGACATAAGATCCTCCTTGCCTTTTCCCTGCAATTTCTGTAGCTAGATACTTACTCCTCTAAGCTCTTGGTTCATTCTATCCAGATCTAGTCTGCTAAGCTGAGTTTGGATGACGTTTACAGTTTCTTCCAATTTGTCCATCCTTTCATTGGCCATCGCTTGAGCTCTAGTTGCTACCATACACCGACCTGATGAAAAATTGGGACCGCCCCAAAAATATTCCCAATTAATTGAATGGTACCACCATGCTCAGCTTCTCGTCCTGATTTTAATGGGATATATCACCAATAAGAATCCCGGAAGATCTTAGACTTTTTTTTTTTTTTTACTCCTAGCGGAGTTTTACTCCTTCTTGATCAATACTGCAGTCGCCAAATCCTCAAAATGTCAATGCGGCAAAAAGTCCTGCGACAATTATACCCTGGTATAGGAACCCTTCACAACGCTTCTGGTCTGGTAGATCTGAGAGATCTGAATGGTGGATCGGCTAGCACTAGACGGCTGAACTGACTGCTTTGGCAGATCTGATGAATCTAATAGATCGGAACTGGCTGATTGGGACCGATGTCTGCTGCTGCTGCACTCCTTTGCTCAGGAGGATCTAGAAGAGATGATGAGTAAAAAAGGAAACTAGGGTCTTGAGGAGTGTCAGGTGCTACAGATCACAATATACATAAGGGTCTGGCAGTAGTACTCGGCCCAATGTTTCAGGGCTCTAACTAAGGAGGGTCGACCGTACCTTTAGCTGTACCACCCGACTACCCTATCGTACGGGCGAGTAATCTCTCCGAGTGCTGTTCTCGGTGTACTGTAGCCACCAGACGACCGACGGTTTATCTATGGCGAGGTTTTCAGGGAGCCTATGGGGCTTCCGATATACCCAGAGGGTACGTGGAAGACAGTTCGTGCGCGGTTTTGTCTAATGCGCTACTACTTGAAGGGGTACCCGCAGGGGTTACAAGGGAGTCCAACAAACGTGACCATCTCTTGTATTTCCTGCGTGCATGCCTCCCCAAATCCGCAGATTTATGTGCTCAACGACAGATCCCGTGGTTTAAAGACGCCGGAACACGTCTCGAGCCAAAAAAATTTTTGCTACGAAATGGAGATCCCACCGGCCCTGGAAAGTGCTTTGATACCACTTGTTATGCTCTTAACCTGCAAATGATACCCAAATACAGAATATGCGAAGAAAAGAGACCCAGAATACAAAATATGCGAAGAAAAGATACCCAGAACACAGAATAGCAATGAATTTATTATTCAGAGAGTAATGTTCACTTGCCTCTTCGAGGGGGCAACCTCCAATATAGCAGAGCTCGATTACAAAATAAGACATGATGCTCCTCGCAGGGAGTTTCTATGCTTTATATATGACTCCTATGTGCAATACCACGGGCCAATACCGTGTATTATTAATACCATCTATCTAATACTACGACCCATTTGCAACTAACTGTGGTTCCGTTATTAATTGTGGATTAACCACTTACAATTTTTAATATGGGCTTTATTGACTCTTGACTATGACGTGGTCCCATTACATAGATAAGGGGGTTAGGGTGGGACCCTAACAAAGGCAATTTTTGAAAAATTCTTAATGAAGCACCTAAAATACTCTACATGTCCTAAAACGATTCTCACATCCTTTTGAGAAGATGGAGTTGGTAAGCTAACAATCACTTCAATCTTAGCTGGATCAACCTTAATACCCAAAAATGATACATGATGTTCAATAACAATCCCTTCATTAAACATTAAAAATAATTTTCAATTGCTTAAGGAAATATTTGTTTCTTGACATCTATCTAAAACTTTCTTCAAGTTATCTAGGGCTTCCTTGAGAATATTTCCATAGACAGTAAAGTCATCCATGTATACTTCTACACAATCATGGATCAAATTAGGAAAAATGGCCAAAAATTCCCTTTGAAATGTGGCAAGCACATTACAAAGTCTAAATGGTAACACTTTATAAGCATAAGTCCCCCATGGGCAAGTAATGGTTGTTTTATCTTGGTCTTCTAGAGCTATTCTGATCTAACTATAGCCACTAAAACCTTCGAGGAAATAAAAGTATCTCTTTCCAGCCAATTTTTTGAGGACTTGATCTATGAAAGGTAATGTGAAATGGTGTTTTAAAGTAGCTTTATTAAACTCTTTGCAGTCTATACATACCCTCCATTTACTGTTCTTTTTTGGGACAATATTAAATTCTTTGCAGTCTATACATACCCTCCATTTATTGTTCTTTTTTTGGGACAATGACGAAGGGTGAAACCCATTGGACATTATATATAGGATAAATGAAGTCTACATCCAATAGCTTCCGAAGTTCCCCTTTTACCATGTGTTTTAAGGTAGGGTTCATTCTTCTTTTGCGGTCGTCTAACAAGTCTAACATTCTCTTATATGTATATGTGATGTGTACATGTGTCAAGGTGTATTCCTTGCATATCAGTATAAACCCAAGCAAAAAGCTTTAGAATATTCCTGCCAAACTGCAATTAGTTGTTCTTGCTGGAAATGATCTATTTCATAATTAATATTCACAGTTTTTCCAGGATAATGTTCAATGATTTTATTGCAAGAATGCGATATACAATGTGCGAGGAGCATTATTAGATAGGAAAATGTTGAATTGTCCACTATACATGTTTCCTAAAAATGTTGTCGTAAAATAGAATAAAGAGAAACATTTTTAGAACTCAATAAAGCTTGTGTAATAGATAACTCAAAAAAAAAAAAAATGAAATTTCAATAAATATTGTTCAAGGTTTTGTGCTGTAGTATAAGTTATTAATGACTACCCCCTATAATACTATGGAAAATCAGGATGAGAAATGAAATGATTAATCTGATTTTCGTTATTATTTTCTTAAGATTGAAAGATTCTTCAATGGTTAACAATGGTTGACTTACTTCATCATCTATATCATTTACGTCTAATCATTCAACTTTCTTTAATTCATCTATTTTTTTAGTAGGGGGTATAATTGTAATATAATATATATTTTTTTTCATAACCATTTCTTATTGTCATGTTTTCAGAGTGAGAACTAAAGAATGCGTCGGAAGTAGCCAACCAAGGTCTCCCTAAAAATAAAGGATGTCCACGTAAAGTAGATTTGGGCCGAAGGACCATAAAGCCTACTGGATAAGCCCAAGAGTGAAGAGAAATAATAATGTCTTCTATAATTCCCTCAAGTTTGATCTTTGACCTATCAGTCAATTCTAAAATTGTGGGGGTTGGTTGAAGGCTATGAATTTATAAGCTTTGCATGGTTTCCTTGGTCATTACATTTATGGAAACACCTAAATTAGTGAGAGTGTTGGGAAAAAAAAAAGTTGTTGACTGAAATTATTACAATGGGTATCCTAGGGTGAAAATACTTTTCTATAATGACTTCAGTAGTCATTAGGTTGGATATTCTCTCTATAACTCGTATTTTTGATGGGTCTTGTTTCCTTTCTCCAATTTTATTAGTACCTAATTCCTTATAGATTGGTATATCCTTTATTGCCTGAAATAAGGGAATTTTATTAGAAACATTTTTTAATTCATTGAGAATATCAAATTCATGAATGATTTTTGGTATTTCTCGTTTTCAAGGATCATTATATAGGGACAATTTGTCTTATTGGTGTTTTGGTTTTTTACATGTTAATCTGGAGTTTCCTCCCTTTTAATCCTCAATTATTATGGTTAATTTAAGATTTACAACCTTCCTAGAACACAAATTAATTTCTTGCAATGGAACAGGATTTTCCTATAATTGCACAAAAAATTCCTGCAATGCTACAGGAGTGCCTTGTAATTGCACAAAAAATTCTTACAATTTCATAGGAGCAATAAAATAAGTAGGAAATATTTAAAATTCAACATTATAAACAAGTTTTTCTACCTTATTGTTTGGATTTGCAATTGGTTGGGAAGGAAGTTGAGTAGGTTGTGGGGGTTGTTGGTTAGATGGAAGTTGTCACTGTTGGGATTGGGTTAGTTGTGGTTATTGAGGACCATGTGGTTGTTTGAGGAATGGGTGGATATCCTTGTTGCATATGTTGGTATTGTTGATATGGCTATTGTTGATCTACACGCTAAGCTTAATGATATGGGGGTTGAAATTGTTGTGGTAGTTGATAAGGGTTGGCAGGTACATTCCATAAGCAAATCCTCTCCAACCCTATTGATAAGGAATGTTTTGGAATTGTTGTTGAGGCCATGTCTACCATGGCATTGAGGCATTCCAAGTGCTTTGAGGAGGATTATAATATGGAGGATTTTGTGACTAGGGTCTCGATACATACCTGCTCTACATGGTTGCCAAGGTCTTTGTGGTGCAACATTATAAACTGATTCTATATTCCCAAATTATCCTTGGTAATTTGCTTTCAATATAGCTAATGTAGGTTATTCCTCAATTTTATGTGCTTCTGCACAAATCAAACAAAATTGAACATTATCTAGATGGCATTCTCTTAGTGGATGTTTTTTTCGACATTTAGTACATAAAATAGATAAAATTGAATCTTTATCTTCTATCATTTTCTTAATTTTTATATCCTCTAATTGAGAATAAATAATGTTTAGAAGATAAATATTGAAACCCTCTAAAAAAATTCCTAATTTTTCTCTACTGACATCTCCATAATTCCTACAAAAATCACTAATTTTATTACATGTTAGATGAGGAACATCACTAACATCCATTAAATTAAGCATGTCTATGAATTCGTCAGAAATGCCTTTTAAAAATATTGTGTGGATTTTATCAAGATTCAAGTCATGCTGTTTTGATTTCTATAGATTATATAAAAATATTTCTAAGTAGTCCTCTAAACTCTTATCTTCTTGTTGAATCATTCTAAATATTTCCTCCCAAGAATCTCTATGTCTATAATAGGGCTGATATTTTTTAAGAAATATTTTCTTCATGTCATCCTAGAATGCTATACTACTTTCATCTAGTCCCATAAACCAATGTAATGCAACTACTTTCAATATTGCAGGAAATAATCACAATTTTTGTGCATTAATATTCTAAGCATAATTATGACATAAAATATCAAATTCAAAAAGAAAGGATTTAGTGTCTTTAGTTACCCTACCACAAAATGTTGGTAGAACAATTGGTGGGATTTTGTTCATTCTGACCTCATCTCCTAGAATTTCAAACACATGAAACCCAAATGTTTCTTCCATGCCATCCTCTCCATCTTCTGGTTGTCTATCTCTTTGTTCTCATCCACCTTTTCCTCCACCTTCACGTCTTCCATCTTGAACTCCTCCAAATAGGCCTCCTTCAACATTATATTCTTTGTCCTCCTTTGCCATTTTTGGTCCCAAAGTATAGTGTACTCTTTAATCCACCTTTCTGGAGAAACTTTGGGATGTAATTCTAATTGAACCTCTGATGTATCACTTGATGTACTTGAACCTTTTTGTGCTTGTACCAAACCTTTTGCAGGAAATGATTCCCTTCCTCTCCCTACAACTAAATTAGTATGTAGGGGGGTCTTATTTCCAGTATATTTCTTTGAACACTTCCTCTACCTATTGATGTTGTAATGAATCTTCATTTACTATCTTTTAATATATACATACAATACTTAACTTGTTTTGGCTTTGTAGGAGACACTATGGTGGTGGGATAGGTTCTTACCTCCTCCCACCTTATATTCCTACTCCCCATGTTTAAATTTTTATATTGTAAAGTAGAATAAAGAGATTTCCTAAGTGTTTTTTTCAAAGAAAAACTAAATTCCTAGAACCATTTCTTCTACACCTCCCCGACAATGATGCCAAAAATGTCAAGTCATATAGTGGAACAAATACCTTAACACTTATTTTTCAGTCCAGGGTAGGTAATTTTATGAGATAAAGACATTATGTGTGCAAACTAGTTACTTACGAGTTATGCAAAGTAAAAGCAATTCACGACAGGTGATTCCCATAATTGCTCTGGACTTAAGATTGTTTTCAATAGTTATGAATCCGACTATTGATCTTACTATGTTAAAACTACAAATCTAGATAAATAAACCACATGAAAACACTATATGATTTTCTAGAAACACACTTCATATAGTCAAAGTGGTTTGTAAAGTCTAATGAAAATTATTAAGTGAAAATAAGTGTTTTGAAGGTAAAAAGCAAATGCACTCCAAACAATTGCAAATGTTTAACTTGAAATTCAAATTATTTTTAATCAATATTCTATTTATCACTCAAAGTATTCTAATTATAGCTAATCCAATGATTAAAGGTAACTTCTATGACACAATAACAATTATAGAGAACAATTCTAACTTAATCTCACTCATTAAACAACACTCTGTCACTAAAACAATCATGCATGGGAAATTACAGGAAAAGAAGAGTGATTGTAGGAAAAACATAGTATTCACAATCTGGCTATTAATTGACAAAAATGATTAACAAAATAAGTCTAAGCATAGGTAACCTTGTTAAAACAATTGAAAATGACTAAACGTGATATTACCAGGGGACCCTCCTGGAACATGTTGCTATAAAAGATACTCAGAAGTTGGAAAAAGTTATTACACCATGTCACAAAAGAGGTATTTTGATATTCATGCACGTTCAAACCTTAGTACAAAATAATAATGTTTGTTCAAAATAACAAAATGACTGATTAACTTTTCTTCTTCCTAACTCATTCTTTTTATACAAAAGTTATCAATCTAGAACCAAATTTGCCAAAAATGGGGTTCAATTCAACATGTTAGGAAAATAGAATATCTAAGATAGATAATAGGGATTTTATGTGGTGTTGGATAGTCATCCTTGATCTTCTCTGACTTCAAATCCTGATCCTCAAGCACTGATATTCAAATTCCAATTGCTGGAGATAATTAATTTGATTTTTCTAAATGATTGTAGGAATTTCTAAATTAACACCATGTGTTGACTCAACATTAACTTCAGGGTTGTGTTTGACTACAAAAATGTTGAATATATATTTATCCATCTCATAACATTTTGAACATCCCCTGAGTGTTAGATTCAAATTTCCTGGTGTGGAACCTGTTGTAGCCGCTACAACAACCCCAAAATTTCAACTATCTCAAATTTTTGGAGACCACATACTTAAATTTCTAATATCATTTTCTTGTGGTCTCCTAGGGTTTCATCCCTCTTGGACCTATCTAGTGTTTCCTTGGAACCTAGAAAACCTAAACCTAAAATCCCAAAACTTAAGTTTTTCCATTAAGTCACAATTCACAACGTTAATTTTTAGTATTAGTCCTACTATCATCTAAATTTGTGATTTGTGACCTTCCTTATGCCTCTCTACACTCAAATTCGCTAGTCACTCTGGCAATTTGTTGTAGTCACTTCATTGGTTATTAAATGTGTGACTTGCGACCTCTCCGGGGTCAAAAATCACATTCTCAACACACATTTCTCCTCCCACTATCATTTTATTACGTGATTAGCAACCTCCATTGACTCATCACATGCGATAAAAACTTTGCGTGGATCTGACATGCGACCTCACCTTTTAAGCTCATCACATGTGACAAAATCATTGTGAAAACCCAATGTGTATATTCCTTTGCACATGTTACTTTCTTATAAAACTCCTTTCTCCCATTCAACAATTCATTCCATCTCCAGCATCTGAGCGAGTGACCTCCAGCTTGACGTAGTGACCTATGGCCTGCGACATGGTAAGTAAACATGCCAAAAACTGCTAATCATTTCTTTTTGCTACAAATTGACATGTTCGATACCTTAGCACACTGACTCTGCGTATTCCTATCCCAATGCTTAGATCTTCCTATTATTCTTGCGCACTCTCATGAAACCATTACTCAACCTTGGCTCTTCATCCAACATCCAAACCCAGCGTTGGTGGTTCCAATACTCTCGTGCCTTAGCATATTCGGTCATGGCCATTAGTTTTTACTGTCAATTTTCATCAAACCTATGTTGTCCATTAACTTGAACCACCCAAATGTGAGCCCTCACCTCATGATGTTAATGCCTAAGGCTTTCCTTTGCACTACATTCAATGTTCAACGAAGTCAATAACTCAAAGCCATAATTCGATCCCATTAGTTTCCACTACTATTAAGGGTGTATGCTTTGGTGGTTTGAATACGATGTTAAGGCCACTATAATGGTGTTGCCACCATCGATTTTTTTGTGCTAATGTAAACCCTTGGCTAGGTTTCTTTTGTTTATGGTTTAGGCGTATGAAGAAAGTAATTGCCATCATATCAAGGTGTTACCCCTAATCCATCACATGATTTATTTCTCAATAAAATGACTTTATTTATGGTCTAAATATTGAGTTACAACCTTACTTCGTATTTGCAACCATGGGAACTCTTGTCGATTGGCTTTGAGCATTGTGGGATTTGAAGGTACATGTATTCGAATTACCCTTCGCTTCCATGAATCCCTTCCAAAGATGTGACCTATTTGATGTTTTGAATCACAACCTATGTAAGGTTGCAGTTCACCCGATAACTTTGCCATCTAACAATGCAAATTACAAATTTCACTGAAATGCAACCTGCAATATCATATGGAATGCGACCTCCTTGATAATTAGAATCTACGACCTGTCTTAGTGCGACCTGCTCTTCTCTTAAGAAGTGTGACCCTATATGTGATACAGTTTTGCAACTAGACCATCACACTAATACTCCAGGTCGCAAATCACAATTGTGAACCTTAACAATGCATTATCAGTATGTGACTTGTGTTACCTTTCCATGTTGCGACCTATCTTATTTCTCAAGAATGTGACTTGTCTTATAAATTAAACCTGCGACCTAAACAAGAGCCTTTATTCCTACTAATTTACTTTATGCTAGCATCCTGAAACATCACAATGACACTCTTATTTTCTCATAAATTGGGGATTAGCATTGTTTGTGCTAACATCTATGTCATTGGTCAATATTTTTGAGACTTGGATTGCATGATTATTCCATCGTCGTTTAAAGAGATGGTACCACCAATGATCAAAAGATATGGCAGGAGTTCTGGTAGAGTAGAAAACAACATTGAAGGGGTCGTGGATAGTCCTCCCAAGTTACCCATATATGGTGATATTTCCTACAATATTGATAAGGCCACAAATATGACTTGGGGAGAAATTTATTCAGAGTTTGCCAAGAATAATATTCCATGGGAATAAGAAGATTTCTGAGTGTATATCAACATCAATAAATCTTGGTTGCACAAAGTAGAACCTCACCCACCAATTTTCCCATGTGGTGAAATGATAAAGTGGGTTTTACAACACATGAGTGAAGATCACTGGGAAATTAGGAGGCACAATGGAGAGCTAATACCTTATTTCACCACTGTTGATATTGCTAGCTATTATAAACTACCTAAGCATGAAGAAACCTTCAAAACTAAATGGTTATCAACCTTTAATGAGCCTACTAAAGATATATTGTGATCATGGTGGCAAGAGCCAACTAAGTTCAGGCTCAAAGCAGATGGAGTCTACAAAACAAAATGCCTTAGGAAGGTATATCAGCTAATGGTTGCCATAATGAATAGGCTATATGGGAAGGAGAACATTAACACTCTTCT
This sequence comes from Pinus taeda, assembly GCA_000404065.3. Taxonomy (NCBI): domain Eukaryota; kingdom Viridiplantae; phylum Streptophyta; class Pinopsida; order Pinales; family Pinaceae; genus Pinus; species Pinus taeda. The sequence goes on from APFE031228099.1 coordinate 13,841, forward strand.
AGAGACATGGGTCCCTCTGATGCACATGATTGCCATGAAAGCAACGATTTTCAACTGGGCTAGCATACTTACCTCTGCTAAGAACCCAAAAAAAGGAGAACAATCAGAGTTCTATATGCCCTCCTATCTCTTGGATGTTGTTTGTGCAAAATGTGATTTTGAAGGCTTGGGTGTGAAGTGGATGCCAAAGGAGTAGGAACATGTGCATATTCAATACAAGAGCTTTTGGGATACATGTTACAAAGGCACGTACGAGAGGATTGCAAAATCTTTCATTGCTCCTTTTTACAGTTCACTCTTCAGAGAAGAACCTCCATGTATTTATGAGAGGGCTAAGAAGTCTCTACATGATATTGCATATTAGTTCCCAATCGAAGAGGCAAGTTATATTTGGGTTTTTGGAGCTTACAAGTCTCTTCATACTCTCCCCATGCCAGTCACAAACAAAGTTTTTTTTGCGGGAGGTTGCTTACCAATTGATCACTGGGTTGTCTAAGACCTTAGTTAAAGGCAAGAAAGGACCATGGCCTATCTTTCCTCTGAATATAAGAGCATTATACGATCTAGAATTTGAAGGAAGTAGAAGAGAAAGTTAAAGATTTGAAGCATTTTCATTTCATTGAATTAAGATTCCCCAAATATTACCCAAAAGGTATTTCCTTGGCTCATTTTAAGGAAATTGGGTTTGGTGGGGCTTATGCTAATTTTCCCCATGATGAGGAAGAAAAGGTCAAGAACTTTTATAATGTGGACAAACATCAGTGTCAATTGTGCAGCAAGATAAGGAGGCAAAACAATCTAACAATGATGCACAAGAAAGTATTAGTATAGAAGCAAGGGCAACCCTTCTCAAAAGGATGAAAGGATAGGGAACTAACAAAGAAAAGCAGAAGAATCAAAAGGTTGATCAGTAAGAAGAAACCCAACAAAATAAACAAGAAGAGGAAGGGAGAAAAAAGCAAGAGGGGGAAAGAAGAGAACGAAGGCCTTGAAAAAGAAGAATGCAAAAATAAATAAGAATAATAAGGAAGAGGAAATGAGGACAAAAAGGGAGGAAGAAGAAGAACTCAAAAGGAAAGCAGAATAAGAGCAACACAAAAAAGAAGAAGAACAAGCAAAGAACGAGGAGGAACAAAGAAAGAAAGAAGAAGAAGAAAGGAAGAGGAAGGAATAATACGAGGCTAAAAAGCAACAAAAGGACTTAGTTGAGCAAATCAAGAAAGAATTACTCGAAGAATAAGAGAACAAATCAATAGAAGATCAACAGTCAAAGACTTCAGAGATGCAGTTGGATATGCCTCTGTTGAATATTCTGCCATCTGCTCCCATTACTGGAGGACATTTTCCACTGCAAGAATTGGGAATCTTGGAGGAAGAAGAAGAAGAATTATTGGATATCACGAGGCTCACCTTTGACCAACTACATTGTAAAATAATGTAGGAAAGGTGCAGGTTCTATGCCAAGAATCCAACTAAGCCTATATCAGTTGTCATTGAGAAGGAAATTGTCATAAACCTATAATGAATCCTGTAATGATAGCTTCCGTCAAGACTACATTTGTCTCTGATATAGAATTGAATATAAGTTGGTTAAACAGAGAAAATGTAGATTTGGAGGAAAAGTTAGCTGCCACTAAACAAAATGTTGTACATTTATAGAAAGACAACCAAGTTGTGCTTGCCTTTCGCTCCCAAGGTAAATACCTACAAGCATCCATTCTAGATGAAGTTCAAATACTATAAGAGGCGATGGACTTGGTCTATGATGAGATGATGACCTTACATCAAGTGATGAATCTGTTCCCAAGCATGCACTGAGAATCAAAAGAAAGGGGAATGATGATCAAAATAACTACAACAACAATCGAACACATGTATGAAAGGTTTAACCAATATCCTGATGCACCTAAGGAACTTCTAAGGAAATACTAGATTATAACTGAAAACAATAAAGTTGTTGCTTGCATCAGGATGCACTTGCATGAAAAATTGGCTAAGGATATAAACAGGGTAATGACATCATACAGGCACTTGCATGACACTCTAGAATATCTTGTCTAGTTGCACAAGATTCCATCCATTGGTGCAATGGGTGAAACATGGACAAAAGAGGAGGTCAAACAAGAGATTCATGCATTCAAATATCCCATCAAGCAAGTCACTACAAGAAATGACTTGGAAGTCACAAAGGATGTTATTGATTAGCATGTGGTATAACCTGTACGATTATACACAAAGTTTATGACTCTATTGAACCAGGTACAAGTCAAGAAGTCCACCCTACTACCAGATGTTGTAGAATACTTTCAGAGGCATGGATATGAATTACAACACAATATCCATACTCTTGCATAGGAATACAATCTCTGGCAGGAACGCCTGAGATGAGATTTGCATATGGATGTCCCAAATATCTCTATTACCAGATTAACTAGTTGAGAATGTTTATTTTATTTAATATTCGATGTAATTTGTATTTTATCCATAATGGAGTAGGATGGAGAGTAAAGAGAGTCATTTAGAATATGAAAGGTGATAGGGAAGCTGAAAATACATTAGGTAGATGAAAGGCCATGGAAGGTGAAGTTCACCTTATCTTCTATAAATAAACCCTCATAACTAGTTGCAGTAGACTTTTAGTTTTGGACTCAATTTGTGCATATTGTTTGAGAATTAATAGATATTTTGACGATTTAGGTAGTGGCTTTATGCTTCCACTAGTGGATTTCATGGATGTTTCATGTGATGATGACATTTCAACTTATGCTTGAAGCTCTTTGAGCCAGAGGATGTAGTTCTTCTCATGTATTATCAGACATTATAGGATTCTTCTTGCGATGATGTGATGGCATATGCTTTGCTTTCACTCTGTTTGGATTAAATAATTTGTTTTATTGTTTTGAGCACATATTACTCATGGGATTGCATGATTTTCATTCTTTCACATTTTTTCATTGATTATGAACTAATTTACGGCCGGTGAGAAAAATTTCCCCCCACACATGAGTTTTAATTGATTTTTTTCAGACATTGCTTCCTTTAGGATTCATGTTATGTTATCTAACCATTATTATGATCATGGAATTTGATAGATTATATTTCCATAAAGTTTCTTAACTTGAATTTATTAGAAGCTTTATTTGTTCTCTAATGTTTGTTGTTCGTCTTGTCCAAAACCAATCTACAAGCAAGCATGATGGCATCTGAGCCCACATACCGGTTGGGACTCCCATACCAAATGAGGTAGAGTCTAGTTTATATTCTGCATTGGAGAGATCCCCTTGTTGTTGATGGTACAATATAGCTCGTAAAAAAACCATATGAATCTTGGAGGAATTGTAGGGATTCACTTCTGGCCGATATCCTGTGATTGTAGGAAATTCTTGTAACTGTTAAGTTTCAATGGTAGTAACTCAACAAATGTTTTTAATCTATCTTTATGAATTAAAAAGAAGAAATTTCTCTAAGAAGGACCGATTACCTTTATTATGCCTTTTATGCCATTATCCCTATAAAAATTGGGAAAAATAATGGGTTTTGGCAAAAAAATGAAGATGAAAGGCTAAGTAACATGGTGAACAAAATGTCAAAATTGGCACCGAACAATTTTACCAGATTATATACCTCTTTCATGGCTATTACATTGAAAACAACCAAATTGAATGGAGTTAATGGTTCCCTCATAATACTAAATCTAAACATATAAGCATCATCATGATAAGATGAAATTAAATACCTATTTTTTGTTCATGCATTGTACAATATAGCTCACTTCTTTTAATGCAATAAAATTTCATTAAGGCTTCTCTGATTTTTTGGATTACAAATAGATCAAGGGTCAAGATGCAAAGTTATTGTCTTTACCATGGCACTCATTATTTTGAGGTTTAGTGGAGCTTGCATAAACCTGATGTTGTGGCATTTTATGCTTGTCATAAGGTAGTAGGGTAGTGATTAAATTCCCACCCTTCCATCCAATATCACTATTTTGGCTATCATGCAAAGAAAATTGGATCTAGAAACTAGTTAGCATGATTCCTCTTAAGCAATCAAGGAAGCTCATCCTAAAGGTGGTAAATGAGTAATTGAAACCTCTTCTAATGAAACTCCTATTGGTGTTCATGATTCTAAAGATTTTATCTTTGTGATGTGTTGAAAGACACATTGTTGGGTATTTTTTGCATTGAATCCCACCATAAGTCATGATTAAGGCTTGGGCCAAAGAGATTTGGGGACCCCTTGGATGGATTTTCCATTTCATTTGCAAATTGTCTATGGGATTTTTTCAATATACATCTGATGATGAAAAATATTATCATGAAGTTATTCCCAAGGACCTTTAGAGGTGTTGTAATACCTTAGTGATCTTCACTAAATGGCATGAGAGTACTTCACTAAAGAAGCCTCCAAGTTGTGTTGTCTAGTATCGGTAGAATTCCCAAAACTCCATATGATATCATGGAAATTTTTGGAACAAATTCCAATCATTGCTGTATATTCAATTACCATGAATTGGAAAGGATTTTCGACCTTTTCCCTTGGAAAAGGTTTTGCCTTAGAGTCGACATTTCCAAATAATAAAGAGATTGTACTCATATGAGGGGATGACATGCTATCTGACAAATAATGTGATATATCAATCTCCCCAACCCCTATTTTAGGTGCAAAACCCCTCGCCATGGAATACAAGATAATATTTTATTGGAAAAATCTAGCCTCCCGTTCGACTTCAACCTCAAGCCCTATAAACCAACAAAATAAATACGTGGATGAATGGAAAAACACTGTTAAAACAATACTCCCTAGAAACAATAATCCCAAAGGATAGCTTAAGCCTAGAAAATCCATTTATTGTCTTATCCATCCCCAAGTATAGTCTATAAGTATCCTACAATCTCTGTAGTACATATCAACCAACATATTAGTGCCTAATTCTGTATTTAAAAAAGAGTGGGGCCAAACAGGTTTGGCCTCCAAACCTAAAGTGTTTACTTCTTAAAGACTCATGTGTGATGATCCACATAACAACCCAAGAAACATGAGTTTGAATGATCATCCCTGGCCTAGAGACAAAATAGAAGTTCGCCAAGCCCCTTTAACTCTTTTTCTAGGAGGGAAGCAGAAGAGAAGGATATTTTTTCATAAATAATCAATGAAAATATAATAATGAAATATACAAGGGATAACTCACCCTTGACACAAATCTATGGTTTGGAGAATAGTAAAAATCATTCATGAGATTGATATTTTGTCTCCAATAATTTAAAGTTATTGGGTTTATGTTTAAATTACTTCCCTAGATAATTTAGGCAAATTATACTTCATTTTTCACTATGCATGGTGAAGGAAAAGGAGGGAAAATAACTCATGTGTTGCCAAAATGAGTGGAGACTGTATCTAACATGTGGTAGACCCCACCAACCATGTTATATGGATCTTTCTTTATTTTAAAGGACATGTGCTAGGCTTGGTCATCAATTATCTCCCAAATGATTTTGATGGAAGGGTAGTCCTTTTGGGATTGGTTTTTCTAAGAATTCTTGAGGAGATCCTCATTTATTTTGTGGTGACTTAAAAAATGTGGAAACACAAGAAGACAATGGAGGGATTCTCCTTACTCGAATGCCCAGAGGAACAATTTCTTAGAATGGACACAAAGTTGGACTTGGCCTTTACGACCTTAAAATTTTTCGTTAAAAATATTCATTAAAATTTTTGTTCACATGGTCTAACTTTCAAAAAGGGTCCACAAGAGGTTACTTGGGTTGGTGAATGTTGGGTATTATATTAGTCCCCACTAGGGTTCAAACCTCGAAAAAGTAATCAACCCACACCCACAAGGGAGGGAACAAAAGTGATAGAACTATCATGGTAATTAAGTTGGGTAAGGTGGCCTCAAACACCTTTGGATCAAATCCATGAATGGTGTCCCACCTTTAAGTGATGTTTGTAGGCTTGTGAGATTTAGGATCTTGTATGGTTCTTCTAGAAGCATTCTCAAATCCTAACTTCCAAAAATGGAGCAAGTGGTTCCTACAAATATTGGATAAATAAATGATGTTGGAGCATAATTTATTTCTTTTTGACCATGGGGGAAGACCACTAGCTCAAGTAGTGGGATAAATCACTTTTTTTCTAATCACTTGTTGTCAATATTATCACTTTCCTATGAATTTGAAGAGATGGAGACATTGAAATATCAATGTGTTCAACACTTCTTGCCTAAAGCATAATTCATATATCAAAGACAACAAAATAATCTAGAGCCTAATTTCCAAACCCTAATGTGGCAAAGGGTGTGTTCCCTAGTGGTAATATTCCATAGGAAGAGGCTATAGTAGGCAATAGGTGGTGGTTAGAAGAAGAAAAAAAATAAGGTGGCGATATAAGAGCTTGAGGAAGTCTTAAGAATGCTTTAGTTTAACTCATTAGTGATCAATGGCATCCAAAGTGGGGACACTAAAGCATATGCTAAAGGTTGATGAGACATGTAAAACAAGAGAGGCCAAAATTAGGTCCAAACTCCATTGGATTAATATAGGTGACAATCCCTTAGTTCTAAGGAACTTGCAGAGTGCACCAACACTCTCAACACCAAATACAACATAAATACTAAAGGGGAACATTAAAAAAAGAGTTCATTAATCATTACAAAATGTCATTTCAAGCACAAGAAATTATGAAGGAAAGAAAGATGGTCTTGTAAACTAGTATTGATGACATCCCAAAAAAATTAACTCAAGAATGATGATGCCTTTTCTCAAGGAATTTCATTGGAATAATTAATAGTTTCCCTCAAAGGGATGGATGTTGGTGATAATTCATTTGGATGAGACAATTTTCTATCAAAATTTACAAGGACACTTAGGATTTTGTTAGCCCCAATCTCCTCTAGGTGTACAAAGAGGCCATATAGACTAGCAATATTAGTAACCATATCAACAAAAGTCTAATCAAGTTCATGGTAAGGCTAAGGGATCAAAATCTTGTCACAAGTTGGAGGCCTTCCAATCTTGAAAGCCTTTAGTACAAGGGCATTGATTTTGGAATTTAACTTATTTTACAAAAAATATCCTAGGAAAGGAAGATATAGCTTATCAAAGGTCAGTTCGTCTTGGATAAATTAATTGGATTTTGGGAAGTGGGAACAAAGCTAGGGCCCAAAGAATCCCTTCATTGAGAATTATTTTAAGAAATCCTATGACAAGTTGGTTTCCTTTTCATCCTCACCATGTTGATATTACTTGGTTTTGTCCTTATGTTTATCAAATTAGTTGAAACCATATTTTATAATGCAATATTTTATCTTTCATTAACCATGCAAAATATGAGGAAGTAAACCAATTTTCTCCATCTACCAAGATTTCCCTAGATATCTAATGATCCATATAATGGTTATTATATCCTTTGGCTACTTTATTCATAGTGGAATGTCCCAAGGGCTTATTCGAGGCACACTACCACCTCACTCAACTCAAGATCAATTTGTAAATGGGCACTTTGTGGATGACTCTTTCATTGCTTTCCTTGAAAAGAAATGATCCTCGGAAAACACTATAGGTAGCATGCAAATATTGTGTGTATTATCAAGATCAAATTGTAGTTGTTTAAGACTTAGTGCTATTGACATAGTCAATATAAATCCTTAGATTGGTTGGTAGGTCAAGGATGGTCATGGCTTCAACTTGGACATATGTTCAAATTCTTGGGTATTCTCTTCACTTTTAAAGCCTCGCTAAAGGATATTTATAAGTAGTTGTATTAAAAGTGTAAGATAAATTTGCCAAGTGGATTCTCAGAACCTTTATATCTTGTATGGAAATCCAAATTTGCATTAAGGTGCTCATTATTACACTTATATACTCTCGTCATGTTAGCTCCCTTTAGCCCATGACACCGCTAAATTAGAAAAAATACTCTAAACTTTCTGTGGGTGAACTCTAACATGGACAAGGGATTCCATAGAGTCATCATGAGCCTTTGTTTCATTCCTACGGAGAAAGGAGGTATGGATATTATAGCCACCAATAAGAAGGTTCAAACATTGTGTTCCAAATTGACAATTAAAGTAGTCAAAGGTAAAAAAGCTTGGAAATGCTTGTTACATTATTACACCACCTTAGTAGCTCCCTTTATATGAAATACTTGGAGTAACCTTAATATCCAAACATTATTAATTGTCCCAATCGTTGCACATACAATGAGAACTTGTGTTGCCATCTCAAAGGGTTTGGAGGCCTTCACACACAAACTAATGTGGAATATTGATTCCAATGGATCTAGCCTTTCCTTCAATGGTCATTATCTTTATTCGTCTCTAATTATTCTTTAGGATACAAAAGTAGTGGTTGATGTCCCTTTGTTCTCAACAAAGAGGTAATTAGGTACCAAATATCCTAGGTACATTTTTTATGTCCAAACTGGAGATGGGATAAGTTGGGAGGCCCTAAAAGTGTACTTCAAGCTTGGCAATCCAAATAAGATGATCCTTTTAAAAGGTGTCAAATATGATCTTGATAATCTCCTTTTCAAGCTCACACATTCAAGCCCTTAAGTCACCAAATGGATATAAGTGGTTGTTAAAGAGTCCCATGCTAAATTCCAAACTCAACAAGGTTTGGACAATCAAGTCCAAGGAAAATCCCTAGGTTTATTGATCAAATTATATCTAGAAGTGTCACATTGAGCTTAAGTGCTTGGTCCTTATTGCATGGAGGTTCCCATTATGTAACAATTATAGTATTTGGGAATTGTACATCCCCAAATCCCTATTATGTGGTAAGAATGAAACATCAAAAAATATACTTAATTGTGAAATATGATAACTGGGAATATGAGTTATGCCACTCTTTTCTCTCAACCAAAATTACATGGAAGGATACTTTGTTCAGATATTTCCTCCCTTGGGATGTGAATTTTTAGACTTCACATTAGATTAGAGTTGATATCTCATATCATCTTTGGAAAAATAGAAATGAATGTCTTTTTACTAGAACATCATACAACATAAGATTAACTTAGCATGAAATATATCTAATGTGTGTCCACCTACATCTACAAATATAGGTGCAGTTGTGTAAAGTACACATGCAAGTAGATCTCTTGCATGCATTGATAAAAAAACTAGACAAACATATCATGCACCACAAGCAGGGTCACCCCTAAGGAGTATTTTCCTACTTAATATTTTCACACTTAGTCCTCCATTGAACTTTATCATTGGCATAGTGTAGGATGCATTGTAATATAACATTAAGAAATAAGAAGGAGCTAGACTACAGTGAAGGGTTGGGAACCTCCCCGATTTGATAAATTTATTGTTGTTCCTTTGGCCATCTTAGAGATAAAACATTCAAAGAACCCAAGCAGAGAAAGATGGATGGAAGCCTATAATGGTGGATCTTGATCTTTTGATTAAAGGATAAAGGCCTCCTCTTAAGGATAAAGGACCTTCCTCTTGATATGGATGAGGTTCCCACTGCAACATGATACGTGGGACAACCTCTTTTTGGTTAAACTCCCTCTTTTAAATATTTAAATTCTAGTCTTGTAATTTAATTGTGGAAATGTGAACATAATTAATTAGATAGGAAGGAACACATGTTTAGTTTCCTTGAGGAAGAGATTGATTGAGAAATTGGAAAAAATATCATTTAATGATAACCATAGCTAGGTTGGTTTTCTTTTAATGAAGCTAATTGAAATTAATGGTTGATTTTGAGGAAGAGTGTGGGCTTCCTCAATGGAGGACAAGCCCATACAACTATGCCCTATCTCGTGGATTACGCTTGGGAAATTCAACAAGTAAGATCAATGGCATGGGACAACACAAAGAGGATTCAAAAGGAGATAGTGCATACTGCATTTGAGAGGAGAGTTCAAACATCTTTCAAGAAAATGGGAGCATTGGAAGGAAAGTTCCAAGGCCATTCAAATGAGATACTACATATGGATTTTGCAAATAAGTGCTATGGAGAAAGCTAAGGAGAATAAGTGCTATGGAAAAAGCGGCAAGGGCCTTTAGACAAAAGTGTATTGGGATAACATAATGGAAGGGTACAACATGTTGGTGCTACGTGGGAGAAAGAAAAGACTCCACGAGTGGGGACTAGGCTATAAGTGCATGTAGTAGAGCATGTAAGACACTATTCAAGTGAAGGAATAGAGCTCTCTGCACTCCTAGTTCTGGGTGGAGGATTTGTATCCTTTGGACTGAGGTTTGCAGAGGTATTCTCTATGTTACAATATTTGACTGTAGGTTTGCAGTTGTGTGCAATGTGCTATGGATTCCCTATAACAACTGGTCAATGGAGATGGTGTAATCTCTAGATTCCCTTTCTCAGTTGACTGTGTTGGTTTATTTCCTTTCAACACTCCTCCTCAAGCTCTAAATTTGGCTTGGGGGTGATTTGCTATAAGAAAGCTTGCATTGAAGTCAATCTAAGGTTGGGTGGAGATTCGATGTTCCAATCTTAGTTTCTAGTCTTCTAACTACGAGATAAGTTACTTATGTTCCTATGTGTATGAATGAAATATAAGTGCTCATTGTTGTTGTTAAAATGCATGTGTTAGTAATGAGGAATGCATATCCCTATTGTGTTGATAAATTTTTGTTTGTTCATGGCTATAGTGAGAGAGATGTGTATTCTCTATTGTCACCAGATAATTCTATAATGAATGGCTTGTGTTATATGAATGGATAATGATGTGCATGGCCTGATGTTGTTGGCTTAATTTAAAAGGAGTAGAGAGAGAGAGAGAGAGAGAGAGGTATACATATAACTATAGAAATCATGGATAGGGTTGCAACTCGCTTACTACAGAACGTGGCCATGCTGTTGCGTGGAAGCCCTATATTAGGAAGTTGCAAAGTATTAAATCTCATGCCTAAAGGTTGGTCCAATTACCTTTTTAATGATATGAAAGCTCAATAGAGATAGGCACGACGCTGTCTAAGTGTCAAGAGTGCCACGTCAACATACATATATGTAAATATACAATTCAAGAGGGATAGCTACTCCATAACCTCATTAGAGGAAATTCAACGTAAAAGTGGCCTCCTAAGGAAAAATCAAGAAATTAATAAAAAATGCCATGTAGACAATTTTTTAGTATTACTTTACCTTTATCTATGTTCCACAATATTTATTAGGATGAGATGTATAAAAAATTAATATATTATTTCTATTCTTTACTTTTATTGAAATCTCTCAATATATGACACTCTTATTAAAATAACTTATTATATATATTTTATATTATAATTTAACTATCTATATTTATATTTTATATTTAAATATCTATATATATTTTTATATTGAACTATCTATATATGTTTTATATTTAACTATTTTCTTTTGGTGTTTTTTAAGACATTATTTGTTTTAGCCACAATTTTGCTCAGAATATATTTTTTGGACGAATTCCTGTAATTTGTCATTTTTTGGAATATGTTTTTTAACTATTTAACTATTTTATATTAAACTATTTTTTAACAGTTTAACTATTTTATAGTTAACTATAACAGTGTATATTTATATTTTATATTTAATTGTCTATATATATTTCATATTTAACTATTTTTTTGGTGTTTTTCGAGGTATAGTTATTAATGTCAAATGGACCCATATTTTTAATTTATATTTTTCATTAATATCAATATTTACATTGCATTAATAACTTTTTCGATATTATAATTCATATGGGTAAAGTGGCTAAATAAAATTAATAAAATATTTCACAAACATTGAAATTAATAATAAAATATTTCACCAATACCCAAATTAATAATAAAAATTTCATGGACACCCAAATTAAACAATTTAAAAAATTTAGGACATGTACCTCTTTTCAAATTTAAAGGATTTTGATTGATTTACATATTATGACATGGAAATTATGTGAAAATTTCATGGGCACTTTTAGGTTAAAATTTTCTCAAATGTTTAAGATTCAAGAGGCATGATAGAGGGCCACTTTTTGTTATATAATGGACTAGACTCTCATTTGCGCGTAAGAGAGGACCGTACCTTCGTAATATAGGTCTATAAAAAGGGAGTACGGTAGGGCAAGAGATGTTTGAATGATGTGGTCCTAAGATTATGTCATCTCGGAGTTTCGGGTCTCGGGACCTCAGGGAACCCATATTGTGGCTTGCGAGCTTTGATAGAGGGCACGATAATGGGGTTGAAAGATGGGGAATCATGCTTTTCAATAGACGTAAACATGTTTGTCTCACCCTAGGATCATTTCACCATGTATTTGCATGGGGTAATTTCACAATGTATTGGCGCGATATGTCAAAGTTAGCGGTGGGCCGTAAAACCAACTAAATGCATGGCCTTGTGGGCCTTGACTGTGGATGAACTAACATGTGATGAGGGAATGCCACATGAGAACCATCTAGGGGCCACGTGGTTGCCATGTGGCATTACCCATTGATGTGGAGAAAAGGGTTATTGGCTAACCTTTTAAAAATGACCATAACTTTTGATCCATAAGTTGGATAGAGATAAAATTTATATCATCAGAAAGCTCTCGCCAAGCAGGATTCAATGGAGGCATTAGTATTTATATTCAGGGATGTTGGAAATTGAGGAAGGTTGTGACCCCTTTTCCATAATGGGACTATAATGGCCGGGTTCATGAAAGTAACAACTTCCATTGAGTTGGTTTAAGCTAAGGTGATGGAAGGGAGCATTACAGAGTGGTATCAAAGCACAAGGTTCAACACTGGACCTCTGGAGATGAGTTGGGACTCTAGATCAATGTGATATTGTGTTAGGACCTACTACATAGTATAGTATCTAAACATGAATGTTGTTATGTATTGTTTATGACATTTCAATTATGGATTGCACGTTGATTGCAATGATGTTTAATAGGTTGAGTTGTTTTGATAGATGTACTAACTTACAACTTGGTGTTTCAGATATTCTCACAGCCTATGTGTTATGGCAGGACTCTCAAGGTGATAATGAATGTGTTTATTGATATTAATGATGGAATAACAGTTATGTGTTGATGGACAACACATAATAGGACACTAAGGAACAACGAAAGAGAAACAGGGAATGTGCAGTAGAATCATTGATAGATCACAACATGGGCACGAGGAAGAATCAATTGAGAAGAAAGGAGAGGTGGGATCTCCTAATTGGCTAGATACATTGAGAAGCTTGAATGTTGAGCTAAGGAGTTATAAGGCTAACAATGAGAGGATTGTCAGAACTCAGGAGAAATAGGATGAAGTAAGTGTAGTCATCCTACAAATCCTATCATATCTACAGAGACAAAAGCAACATGAGTTATGAGCTAGTTACAAGTTTGAACAAAGTTCATAAGGGCATGGAAGACAAGAGTTGTGGGCTGATGGTGGAGAAGGCAACAAATCCAGAAAGAGGCATAGGTAGTCCAATGAAGACAGAATAAGAGGAAGTACTCCATTGAGCACTCCAGAAAGGAGGATAGGTGATAATGTGAAACATTCAAGTGCTACCACTAGAAGGCACTATCATCAAAGAAGGAGAGAAAAAGATTACATGCCAAAATAATTTAGGAAGGACAAGCCTCCTACATTTGATGGAGAGTTGAGGAAAATAGAAGATGTAGAAGCATGGATGCTTGGGATGAAGAAGTTTTTTAGAGTCCACAAGTACTCTGAAAACATGAAAGCAAAAGTGGCCACCTTCATCCTAAAGGGCAAGGATGATATTTGGTGGGAAGACTTAAATAATGTAAAGAACATTAGGGAGGAAGAATTTTCCTAGAATGAATTTGAGAATAACTTAAAGGAAAAGTACCTCTTTGAGAGGTACTATGATAGAAAAACTAAGGAATGTTATGAGCTCAAGCTAGGGAAGTTATCAGATGAAGAATAAACAACATGATTTTTGGAATTATTGAGTTATGTACCTTACCTGAAGGAAAAGAAGGAAAAGATTCAAAGTTATATTAGTGGGTTTCCACAAACTTTCAAGGACTTGAGAGAGTTTGATGAGCCACAAACTCTTGAGGAGGATATTAGAAAGATGAAGCACTGCTATGATCAATCTAAGCATAGGCTAGAATATAGGAATACCTAGAAAGCAAAAGGAAACCTCAAATTCAAAGGAAATAGGAAAGGAATTGAAGGGCAATGGTTTGGAGAATAGAAAGGGAGTTTGACCACCACTAATAGAGGTCAGATTCAATAGAAGCGTACTAATGCTGGAAGATGCCAGTTCACTTAGAATGTAGGAAAAGAGGCAAAGGGCTATGGAGGGGAACTACTCAAATGTTGGACATCTGGTGAAAACCATAAGGAAGAGGGAATACCCCAACGAAATAATGATGGCCCAAGGCTATACAACACACAATGAACAGAGACAATCAGAGATGTGGTTTAGAGCATGCAAAAGATATACGCCGTAGTCGATAAAAAATAGGGTGATAATCAAACATCAATTATTGAAATGGAAGGTACGATTGCTAATCAACGCATTTTGATTTTAATTGACCCTGTCTCAAACTTTAGTTACATGAGTTTGTCAATTTTTGAAAAATGCACATTGAAAAAGGAAGCACATGTATAGTCTTGGCTAGTTCAATTATCCACAGGTACAAAGAGGCGAGTGGAACATACAGTAAAGTTGTGCCCCTTTGTGCTGAGTAGTATTCCGACAATGGACAATTTTAATATATTGTCATTGGGAGCTGACAATGCCCTTATTGGAATGGATTGGCTATCCCTTCATAAAACAAAGGTTAATTGTTTTGAAAAATCAATTGAATGCCTCAACAAGGGCAGTGAAATAACAATGCTATGGGGGAAGAAAAAACCCATATCGGTTTATTTAATAACAATGATGCAAGCCAAGTGATGTAGCCAGAAAGGGTGTAAGTTATTTGTTGTTCAAATAACCAATGGTTTGGTAACAATAATGACAATATCCTATTGGAACATCTAGTTTTGAAGCAGTTTGAGGATGTTTCTCTTGAGGAAGTTCAGGAATACCCTCACATAGTGAAGTGGGTTTTTCTATAGAGTTATTACTTGAGAAAAGATTAACATACAAATCCCCTTATTGAATGAGCACTCCAAAATTGATAGAGGTGAAACTACAACTCAAAGAAATGCTAGGAAAAGGTTATATTAGTCTGAGTGTGCCACCTTAGGGAGCACCGGTCTTGTTTGTGAAAAAAAGGGATGGAACACTCAGACTGTGCATATACTACAAGCAACTTAATAAAGACACCATAAATAATCAATACCCCTTTCCACATATTGATGATTTGTTTGATCAATTACGGGGAGAAACAAGCTTTTCAAAGATTGATTTGAGATGTGGGTATCACCAGGTGCACATTAAGGAGAAATATATTTAGAAAACAACATTTAGGACCAAATATGGTCATTGCAAATTTGTGGTTGTGCCTTTTAGGCTTACAAATGCTCTAGATACCTCTTATGTGTCTCATGAATAATGTGCTATGTCCTTACCTGGACAATATTTTGTTGGTTTTTATTGATGACATCTTGGTTTACTCAAAAACCAAGGAGGAGCACAAAGAGCACCTACCTATGGTGTTACGGCTATTAAGGGAGCAAAAAATTTATGCAAAACTTAGCAAGTGAGTTATTTGAGACCCAGATCCAATACTTGGGACACATAATCTCAAAGGAGGATGTGGTAGTTGATCTAGAGAAGGTAAAAGTTATTATGGAGTGGCCAACACCAAGGAAGGTGGCTAAGGTCAGATCATTGATGGGTCTGGAAGGTTATTATAGGAGATTTATTAAAAAAATCTCCAAGATTGGTTACCAAATCATGACATCACAAAATAAAGGGCATAAATTTGAATGGACAACTAAATGTGCCGAAGGTTTTGAGTAGCTGAAGTAGTTACATGCAACAGTAATAAGAATAACAGACATAGACAAATACCTTGTGATTTTCACAGATTCCAAACAAGGACTTGGTGGAGCTTGATGTAGGAGGGCTAAGTGGTGTGTTATGAATCTAGGAAATTGAATTAAGATGAGAGAAATTATGCGACTCATGATATGGAATTAGTAGCAATTATTCACATGTTGAAGATGTGGAGGCATTATCTCTTAGGAAGGAAATTCACCTTGATGACGAATCATATAGGGTTTAAGTATTTATTCAATCAGCCCAAACTAAATGCCAGGCAGGCTAGATGGTTGGCCACAATTAGTGAATTTGAATTTGAGATTAAATATATCAAGGGAAAGGAGAATAAGGTTGTTAATGTGCTAAAAAAAAGGCTTCAATTGTCTCATATAACAACCATAAGATCCTATGGGACTTATCTTCAAGAAAAAATTAAAGTGGTCAGTCAGTGAGATAATAGGTACCAACAATTAAAAAAAAAGTTGTAGCAAGAGCCAGAAGGAGTGAATAATAAAAATTTCACCCTCTCCAAAGATGGGTTGATAACATTTAATAATGGGGTGTATGTGCCAAGTGAGAGAAACTTGAAGAAGATCATAATAAATCAATTTCATAAGAAGCCATATTCTGGTCACCCAGGCTACCTAAAGATGTTAACAACCATGAAAAGGTTGTATTATTGGCCTGATATGAAGAGAGAGGTGGATGAATATATCTCCAAATTCATAGAGTGTCAGTAAATGAAGGATGAGTGTATGCATATAGGGAGATTGCTACAACTAATCCCTATTTTGTAATGGAAGTGGGAGGTGATTTCTGTGGATTTTATTATGGTTTTTTCAAGTAAAACTAAGCAACATGATGATATCATGGTCGTGGTAGAAAAATTGAGAAAAGTTTCTCACTTTGTGGCTTTCAAATCTACTTATATAGCAAGTGATGTTGCCCAAGTCTTCATAAAAGAGACAATGAGGTTACAGGGGATGCTTAAGATAATTATCATAGAAAGAGACGCAAAATTCACTTCAAAAAATTGGAAAGGACTATTTGATGGTCTAGGAACAAAATTAGCCTTTAGTACAACATACAATCCAAAAACAGCTAGGCAGACCGAAAGGAAAAATAGTGTGTTAGAGGACATGCTTAGGGTGTATGTCATGCATCAACTAAGGAAGTGGGGAGAGCTTATTTGTAACAAACTAACTCAAAAACATGAAACTATTTATATAAACAAAAAAAAAATTCATTATTATTACACTTTATAAATTCCCGAGGCACTTCGAGTTACTTGGCGGTGTAAGTGCTAACACCCAGGAGTACCGTCACCCCTTCTGCATTGAATTCTTCCTTGTTGGCACAAATTTGATAGCACATATCCATTAACGCAGAGAATATCTCGAGCCCTTTTCAGTGACACTACAGTACTCCATTTAATGTCGACGAGACTGGTTGGAAAAATCTCAACCTCGACACCTGGCCTCATCTACATCGTTGGATCGAAGGAGATCTATGGTCTTTATGGCTTGGGGCATTAACCAGAGGAATAACGCAAAATGCAACAAGGTTATGGGTCATTCAGACATGCAATGATGTTGAAGTTCGAATTTTCAACAAGGGACGACCCAGATGGCTGTATGGCACAACTTCCCTCCAGGACCACCTTTACAGGATCACAGGTATAGCGTGGAAATGATATGAGCACCCAAATCTCACCTAATAGTTTGAATCCTTCTTTATTTGATATACAGTTACGAATCACTCTCCTTGGCTCATGTAACAGGTAGGACCGCCGATGGCTGGACTCTCTGTCCTAGAGGAACGTGTTGGGTTCACATTGCAAACAAGAGGTAAAGGGTACTGTGATAAGGGTGAATTCTAGAAGTTTTTACCCTTGAGAAATCCTAATGACAACGTTGTGCTCTATCAAGTATACCTCGCCTCCCATCATTCGGAAAACCTCTTCTCAGGTAATTTCATTCTTTGCCCAAGTGCTACTCTGCTAAAATCTTCCTTCTTGTTTGGTTTATGTGCTCATTCCATGGTATTCTTTGTTTGCATGTATGTTCTGGCTGCGGTATGTATATATATATATCCAAAAGGAGGTTTGAATAATGAAACTGCTCTTTCACCACAATCGTTGTCTTTGATTTTAGGTCGGTTAACCCTCAGGCCTGTCCTTGCGATTTATTTTCAGGCGATAAACCTCATTATTTGAGGGACTTTGCTATTTTGTTGTATTAGAATATTAAGGTTTTTCGCTGAATGGAATGCTACATCTATCATTGAACTACAATTGTGATTACTATGGAAATGATGGGTAATTGTTGAACCCAGTCATAAGCACGATGTTAACTATTTCTGAACTGTCATTAAGGGTTTTATGGAGGTCTTGCACATACATAATTTTAATCAACGTCTTATATCTATCTATCTATCTATCTAGCTATCTATATATATATAATATATATATATATATATATATATATATATATATATTGTGGTCATGCCATTCCAAATGCTCTCTATATCATGTTTATGAAGGTTCGCAGTCAGGGTTTGTTCCCTAGGGTTTGGGTTGGCCGCCTGTAACCCTGCATTCAACTTATGGTTGTTCAATATCTGACCTTTATAATCTAAATTATTACTATGTCTGTTTTCTCCACTACAGTTCAAGATTGGCATTCTTTGAGTGTTTTAGTTAAAGCTTATCTTGGGTAATTGGCCCATGGGGTTCCTCCAGAACTCGACCGAGAGCCACACTAACCCTCACAGGCTATCTTTTTTTAAGGTTTGAATGAGATTTTGATGCCTCTGTCATTATTTGTATGCTTTCCTAATATGGTTAAATTAGAGAAATACTTATGAATTTCTATAGATCGACAGAATGCGTGCTCTGGTTCAATTATTTAATGAAATTTTAAATTTCAGCAAGACAATTTGTATTCAGAAATTAAAAGGGATATTTTCTCTTTCTACTATAATTCACTCGTTCATTTATAGATTTGGATAGCTGAAGCATTTTTATTCTACCGCGCTTGAAGGTTCACTATTATCGTTACTTCTGTTATGCATCGATGTCTGCAAATATTTGAATATGCTAGGAATGTAGCAGAAAGCAGAATATACCTATTAATTTTCAATGAAAGAGTCTTAACAATAATTTAATTTGCATGATAATTATTTAACTACATAATAATAAAGCAAATAATCTTTTCCTACTAGTGATTACCCAACATAGAGATACTACTTATCTGTTTTTCTTGCTGTAATTACAAACATGCAAGTATTTCCTATGTCTGGAAGGCCTCACCACCCAGCCATGAATCTGGCAATTACGTAGAAAATCCCCCTCCGAGCTCTTCCTACTCCCGTCAGTGAATAAAGGCAGTTTGATACATTGGGCATCAAGACTATGTCCAGCCTCAAGTCTCGTACCCTTCGACTATTATCCACGATCTCTTCCCACTGGCTAATTTGTCTAGCTCAAGGAAATCTATCCACAACATAACCCTTATTCTTCTTTTTTTGACCCTCCCAGGGTTCTGTCATTTTCCTTTTTGAAGAAAAATATGGGAAACTGCTTGTAACGGTTTCAGGAGTTATTTAACTGATTCTTCAGTTCTTTTACAAATTGATCAATGTATTTTAATTAATAATTAACAAAATATTGTCTGGCTTTTCAGCCTAATTCTTTTAACAATCGAGGTTAAAAAAAAATAAAATTGATAGTAATAAGTAAAACTTGGTAATAAGTAAATGTTGTTGCTTCATTGGGTGTTACAACTCCCTCACCTTGAGAGAAACACCATCCCTAGTGTTCTTTTTAGGAAAACAATGTTGGATATGCTTTCTACATAGCTTCATCCTCTTCCCAAGTAGCCTCATCCGGGCCAAAGTGCTTCCACTGCACTTTAACCTCGGTGATGGCTCGTTTCTGCAATATGGTTTCTCTTCGATCAAGGATACAAAGAGGCTCTGCTAGAAATTCTCCCTTAGGTTCGACCTGCACAAATATAATCTACTGTCTGAATTTTTTAAAACAACAATTTATAAGTTACTCATTTTATTCTTTTATTACCTCTATATTCTACCAATTAATAATATGCCTAGGGTCGTACACATATTTTTTTAACAAAAAGACATGAAAAACATTATGGACTCAGATATGGCCTGGGAGTGCTAGCTTGTATGCTACGGGTCTAATCCATTATAGGATTTGAAATAGTCCACAATACCAGGGTGCCAATTTAGCACAACCCTTCCACTGTAAGGTACTTTTCTGGGGTTTGACTTTTAGGTATACATGATCCCCTAACTAAAATTCCTTGTGAGAACTCTTCTTATCTGCATAAATATTTTGCCTATCTTGGGCGGCTTTTAAATTGTTACAGACCTTTTTAACTGTGTCTTCCATTTTGGCTAACATATCAGGACCCAATGTTAATATATTATTGTGGCTATTCCAATCTGTGGGTACCCTGGACTTTCTCTCATATAATACTTCAAAAGGGCTCATGCCCTGGGAGTCGTGATAACTGTTGTTGTAGGAAAAATCCACCAAGTGGAGGTAGTCATCCCACTTCTGTGGTTGCTGCATAACAAACATTCTCAACATGTCCTCTAGAACCTGATTTACCCTCTTTGTTTGACCATCCGTCTATGGGTGGTAAGCTGTACTAAATTGAATCTGGGTACCCAATCTGGAGAAGAGGGTTTTCCAGAACCTGGATGTGAATTTTACATTCCTGTCAGAGATTACTACCCGGGGTATCCTGTGCAACTGGAAGATCTCCCTCATAAATATGTCTGCGATATCCACCATCTTGTAGGTGGAATTCACAGGTATGAAATGAGTGGTTTTTCTTAGCTTGTCCACCACTACCATGATTGAGTCATGCTGCTTCTTAGTACGAGGTAACCCAGTGATAAAGTCTAGGGTGATCGTCTCCCATTTCCACTCAGGAATGGGTAATGGTTGCAACAAATCGGCGGGATGTTGATGTTCTGCCTTCACCAACTGGCATTCTAAGCATTTGGATAAATACTCAGCCACATCCTTCCTTAAACCTAGCCATAAATAACTCTTTCTGATGGCAAAAAATAGTTTCTGGTATCCTAGGTGAGCAACGTAAGGCTCCCTATGGAACTCATCCAATAATAATTGCTTGACAAAATTCTGGTTAGGAATATATATTCTGTTTCTGAAGGTTAACATTTTGTTGAGATTAATACCATAATCTGATTGTTCCCCTTTTTCTTGAGCTTCCGAGGCTTGCTGCCAAAGAAAGGCATATTTTGGGTCTTTGAGAGATGCTTCTCTGATGACATCCAACATATTAGATCATACTTGATTGTATTGCACTTCATAAATGCAATGTAATTTTCTTCTTAATGCATCTGCCACTTGATTTTCCTTCCCCTTAAGGTGCTTCATATCAAAGTCAAATTCGCTTAAGAACGTGGTCCACCTAGCATGTCAAGCATTCAAACTAGACTAGTTCAAGAAATTAGTAAGGTTGCTATGATCGGTTAGCAGTAGAAATTTCTTCCCTAGGAGGTAGTGTCGCCACATTTTTAGTGCATGAACTACTGCTGTCAATTTGAGATCATAAGTAGAGTATTGATGTTCATATTCTTTTAATTTGCGTGATTCATAGGCTATAACTTTCCCTTCCTGAGTTAGTACCCCGCCAACACCCTCCTTGCTTGCATCCATGCAAACCACAAAGGAATTTTCTAGATCTGCTACTTTTAGGACAGGGGCAGTAGTAAGTAATTCTTTTAACTGCTCAAAAATTTGCTAACATTCAGCTGTCCATTGGAAGGTACGTCCCTTTTTCTGCAGAGAGGTCATAGGAAAGGCTTTTCAAAAAACCTTTAATGAATCAATG
Organism: Pinus taeda; assembly: GCA_000404065.3. NCBI lineage: Eukaryota > Viridiplantae > Streptophyta > Pinopsida > Pinales > Pinaceae > Pinus > Pinus taeda. The sequence continues at coordinate 35,628 of APFE031228099.1, forward strand.
GTAGTAGCCAGCTAGGCCCAAAAAGGATCTAATGTAAGCAACATTCTTCGGGGTGGTCCATTCCATAATAGTTTTGATCTTTTTTGGATCCACTGCTATTCCCTCGGCCGAAATCAGATGAGCTGGGTACTGCATCTGATTTACATAGCTTAAGCTAGCACCCGGATCAAACAAAATAGAAACAGGTTGATCAACAATCATACCTTCACGTTCGATCATGGTAGGCTAGTATTCTGCTTGATGATCATCCAGGGCAACATTAATTTTGGGCATGCTCCTTGCTACTTCTCCAACTGTGGAGGTCTCTTGCATATTTGAAAGTTGTTCTGTTCTAGCCCTGTGTGGGCAATTTTTATAATAATGGGATTCTCCACATCCAACACATTGCAGGGGTTGTTTTTGTTGCTGGTCATTTACAGGTTTATTGACTCCCTCTGATTGTCTATTTTCAATGTAGGCTGTAACTTTTGGTTGGTTCCATGGGAATTTGCTGAATGTTCTTTGCTGAATATTCTTTCCATTAGTGTTCTTTATCAGTCTACTTGAGGGTAAATTCCTTCCTTTTCTACATATTACCCCTTTTGACCCTTCATTCTTCTGTCTCATTTGTTGGTAACAGATGCGGCTTTTTGAACCGCATCATCCATTGTCCTCAAATAGTCAAATTCTATTTTTTCCTTCATAAAGTTAGGCAGACTGCTAATAAATTGTTGAATCTTGGCCTTTTCTTCTTGCATATATGGAACATATCATAATAAGGAAGTAAATCGCTTCACATATTCATACATGGTCAAGGTTCCCAACCTTAAGTCGTGGAGTTCCTTTGCCTTCTTGTCATAATACCGCTCTGTTAGCTACTTATCCTTGAAATGCTTCTGAAATTCCTGCCATGGAACCTGTTCCTCATCAATTTTTCACACATTTTTGATTTCCTCCCACTAGAGGGTGGCCTTACCCCTTAATTGATAAACTTCTAGTCGAGCCTTAAGTTTCTGGGTGTAGTCATAAATCTGAAAGTACTTACTCATGTCAATTAACTAGGCCTTAACTGCTTCTTCAGATTCTCCTTCAAAGAGTGATGGTTTTATCTTTTTAAATTCGCCCTATAATTTAATTTTCAGTTTCTTGGTTTTACGCTGGTTGGAAACATTATCCAAATGTCCTTCCTCATCTTCTCCATGGCCTTCGGCTGATTCTGCATTATATTCACCATGGAGGGTTGTTGGAGTCCTTTCCCTATTTTCTACACTTGGATCCGGCCCTTGTTGATTTTGTCGGTCGGACAGACTTTTGAGGATTCTTTTTTGTTCCCACCTCAGTTGTTTGTTGTTCGTCCTTAGATTGGTCATCTCTACATGTAACTTTTGGACTATTTCTAGTAGAGCAGCATTGGCTTGGCAAGACTCCTCTCCCAGTTGTATCCATATGTTTGGGTTAGTCCCTACATACGCTGCTTCTAGCTAGTTTAATGTTCTAGAACTCCTCTACATTTATGCCTTTAGAGTGCATATCTCTGTCTCTCTGTGCACATTCACACTTACTCAGTTATGTATACAGATTTATATACAAACATATATATATATATATTATATATATATATAAATTCATTATCATTACACTTTAATAATTCCTGAGGCACTTCAGGTTAGTTGGCGGTGTAAGTGCTAACACCCAGGAGTACAATCACCCCTTCCACATTGAATTCTTCCTCGATGCCACACATTTGATATCAAATCTCCATTAACACAGAGAGGACCCCGATGCCTTTTCACTGACACTACAGTACTCCATTTAATGTCGATGAGACTGGCTGGAAAAATCTCGAGATCGACACCTGGCCTCATCTACACCGTTAGATCGGAGGAGATCTACGGCCTCAATGGCTTGGGGAATTAACCAACAGAATAACGAAAAATGCAGCAAGGTTATGGGTCATTTGGAAATGCAGTGATGTTGAAGTTCGGCTTTGTGACAGAGGGCGATCCAGATGGCTGTATGGCACAGCTTCCCGCCAGGACCACCTCTACAAGCTCACATGTATGGCATGGAAACGATATGAGCATGCAAATCTCACCTGATAATTTGAATCCTTCTTTATTTGATATACAGTTCTGAATCACTCTCCTCGGCTCATGTAATAGGTAGGACTACCAATGGCTGGACTCTCTGCCTTGAAGGAACTCGTTGGGTTCACATTGTAAACAAGAGGAAAAGGGTATTGTGATAAGGGTGAATTCTAGAAGTTTTAACCTTGAGAACTCCTAATGACAAAATTGTGCTCTATCAGGTATACCTCACCTCCCATCATTCGAAAAACCTCTTCTTAGGTGATTTCATTCTCTACCCAAGTGCTACTCTGCTAAAATCTTCCTTCTGGTTTGATCTATGTGCTCATTCCATGGTATTCTTTATCTGCAGGTACGTTCTAGCTGTGGTATGTATATCTATATCCAAAAGGAGGTTTGCAGAATGAAACTACTCTCTCACCACAATCGCTATCTTCAATTTCAGGTCAGTTAACCCTCAGGCCTGTCTTGGCGATTTATTTTCAGGCGACAGACCTCATTATTTGAGGGAATGTGTTATTTTTTTGTATTAGAATCTTAAGTTTTTTCACTGGATGAAATGCTACGACTTTCATTGAACTGCAATTGTAATTACTATGGAAATGATGGGTAATTGTTAAACCTAGCCATAAGCATGATGTTAACTATTTCTGAACCGTCGTTAAGGGTTTTATGGAGGTCTTGCACATACATAATTTTAATCAATGGCTTATCTATATATATATATATATATATATATATATATATATATATCTATATATACATACTGTGGTCATCCCATTCCAAATGCTCTCTATATCATGTTCATGAAGGCTCTGTCAGGGTTTGTTCCCTAGGGTTTGGGTTGGCTGCCTGTAACATTGCATTCAACTTACGGTTGTTTAATATTTGATCTTTATAATCTAAATTATTAATATGTTTGTTTTCTCCGCTACAGTTCAATATTGGCATTCTTTAAATGTTTTAGTTAAAGTTTATCTTGGGTAATTGGCTCAGTTCCTTCAGAACTCGACTGAGAGCCATACGAACCCTCACAGATTATCTTCTTTTTAAGGTTTGAATGAGATTTCGATGTCTCTGTCATTCTTTGTATGCTTTCCTGATATGGTTAAATTAGAGAAATACTTATGAATTTATGTAGATCAATAAAATGCGTACTCTGGTTCAATTATTCAGTGAAATCTTAAATTTCTGCAAGACAATTTGTATTCTGAAATTAAAAGGGATATTTTCTCTTTCTACTGTAATTCGTTCATTCATTTATTGCTTTGGATAGCTGATGCATTTTTATTCTACTACCGTTGAAGGTTCACTATTGTCATTACTTCTATTATGCATCGAAGTCTGCAAATATCTGAATATGCTAGGAATGTATCGAAAAGAAGAATATACCTATTGACTTTCAATGATAGAGTCTTACCAATAATTTAATTTGCATGATAATTGTTTAACTACATAATAATAAAGCAAAAAATATTTTCCTACTAGTGATTACCCAACATAGAGACACTACTTATCTGTTTTTCCTACTGTAATTACAAACATGCAAGTATTTCCTTTGTCTGGAAGGCCTCACCACCCTACGATGGGTTTTGCAATTACGTCCAAAATCCCCCTCCGAGCTCTTCCAGCTCCTGTCAGTGAATAAAATCAGTCTGGTGCATTGGGCATCAAGACTATGTCCAGCCTCAAGTCTTCTCAAGTCTTGTACCCTTTGACTGTTATCCATGATCTCTTCCCACTAGCTAATTCGTCTAGCTCAAGGAAATCTATCCACAACATAGCCCTTATTCTTCTTTTTCTAACCCCCACCAGGGTTCTGTCATTTTCCTTTTTGAAGAAAAAGATGGGCCACTTCTTGTAACTGTTTCAGGATTTATTTAACTGATTCTTCAATTCTTTTACAACATGATCATTTTCTTTTAATTAATCATTAACAAAATATGTTCTGGATTTTCAGCCTAACTCTTTTAACAATACAGGTTAAAACATAATAAAATCGACAGTAATAAGTAAAACTTGGTAATAAGTAAATGTTGGTGCATTATTGGGTGTTACATTCTCCCACTAATGGAGTTTTCTTATAAAAATGGATACCAATAGTTCTTGAGGATTAGTCCATTTGAAGTCCTTTATGGAAGAAAATGCAATACTCCCATTAGCTAGAGTGATCCAATGAATAGGGTCCATATTGGACTTGATATGCTAAGAGAGATAGAACAAGGAATGCTAAACATTAGGAAAAACTCAAAGGTGGTTAAATATCACCATAAAGTACATAAAGAAATCAAAATAGGGGAGCATGTTTACCTATGAGTCAAACCCAAGAAAAGCTCGTCGAGAATGGGGTATTGTGCCAAGTTGGCACCATCCTTTTTTGGGACGTTTCAAGTTTTAGAAAGAGTAGGGCCATTGAAATATAGATTGGCTTTACCACCATCAATAAAGGTTCATAATGTTTTCCATGTTTCTTTACTTAAAATGTATGTACAAGATGTTAATTATGTCATTGATTGGTTGGTTCTACAGGTATATCTAGAGGGAGAGTTCTAATTGGAACCTCTATGCATTCTGAATTGAAGGTAGCTCATGCTCAATAATTGAGTAATTGAGCAAGTTAAGGTGCAGCGGAGGCACTTGGGGCCCGAGGAAGCCACACGGAGATGGTTGACCAAATTTTAGGCATCCTACCCATTTTTGTTTGCTTGCTAAGCAAATGTAAATATGATTGTAAAATATTGTATAGAGCTATGTATATAAGCACACAATGGTCTCTATGCTTGGTTTAAAGCATGTTTGTAATTATGTTTGGGTATAGAACATTAAGGATTGTGTTCCTCCAAGGGGGTGGGGTTTGTAAGAACCCTTTTTGGTTAAACACCCTCTTATAAATATCTAAATCTAGTCTTGTAATTAAATTGTGGAAATGACAACACAATGAACTGGATGAGGAAGGGACACAAGTTCAGTTGCCTCGAGGAGATTGCTTGGGAAATTGGGAAAAAAATCATTTAATGACAACCACAACCTAGATAGTTTGCTTTTAATGAAGCTGACTGAAACTAATGGCTGATTTTGAGGAAGAGTATGGGCTTCCTTAATGGAGAACAAGTCCATACCACTTTTCCTTGTCTCATGGACTGAACCTGGGAAAGTTAACAAGGAAGAATAATGGCATGGTACAACACAGAGAGGATTCAAAAGGAGATAACACATACTGCATTCGAGAGGAGAGTGCAAACGACTTTCAAGAAAAATGGGAGCACTCGAAGGAAGGCTCCAAGGCCATTCGAATGAGATAATGCATATGGATTTTCTAGATGAGCATTGTGGAGAATGTTAAGGAGACAACTTGGAAAAATGAGCAAGGACCTTTAGACAGTGCATTAGAGTAACACACTAGGAGGGTACAACATGTTGGTGCAATGTGAGAGCAAGAAAAGACTCCACGGGTTGGGATTAGGCTGTGGGTGCATGCAGTAGAGAGTGGAAGACACTATTTAGGTAAAGGAATAGAGCTCATGGACTCCTAGTTTTGGGTGGAGGCTATGTATCCTTTGGAATCTTGGTTTGTATAAGTATTCTCTAAGTTTTAATATTTGATTGCATGTTTGCAATTGGGTGTAGTGTGCTCTATATTCCCGATTTAGGGTGGAGACACTAGAGGCAACACTACCTGGTTAAGAGGGTGGAGATGGCATGATATCTTGATTCCCTGTAATAGTTGGTGGGTGGATATGGTGTAGTATTTGGATTCCCTATCTCAAATGACTATGTTGGTTTATTTGCTTTGAGCACTCCTCCTCAAGATTTGAATCTATATCGAAGGTGATTGGTTATAAGAAAGGTTGTAGTGCATTCAGTCTAAGTTTGGTTGGAGAGTTAAAGTCCTAATCTCAGTTGTCAGTCTTCTAACTACAAGATAAGTTACTTACTTATGTTCTTGTGTGTATGAATGCAATATATCTGCTTATTGTTGTTGTTAAAATGCCCCTTGTGTTGATAAATGGCTGCATGTTCATGGCTATTGTGAGATAGATGTGTATTCTTTGTTGTCACTGGGTAATTTTGTAATGAGTGGATAGTGTTGTGAATGGCCTAGTGTCATTGGGTTAATTTAAAAGGAACCACACCCCTCTTCCTCTCTCTATATATATAGTTATAAATCTCTTTCTCTCTACAGTTATAAATCATGGACATGCCTGCAACTAGCTTACTATAGAACATGGCCATGCCTTTGGTCAAGGCACTGTACTAGGAGACTGTGAAGTCTTAAATCTCATGCCTAAAAATGTTGGGCCAATTACTCTGTTAATAATATGAAATCTCAGGAAGGAGAGGCACACCATTGTTTAATTATCGAGAGCATCTTGTTGATATACATATATGTAGATACACAACTCAGAAGGGATAACTACCCCATAATCGTCTAAGTGTCGAGGGGCATGATAGAGGACCAATTTTTATTATATAATGGGTGGGAATCCTATTAACACCCAGGAGAGAACCATGATTTAGTAATGCGAGCCGATAAAAATGGAGTAGGGCGAGAGACGTTTGTGTGACGTGGTCCTCGGATGATGTAATCTCAGAGTTTCGGGTGTTGGGCCCTTGGGGTCTCAGACCTCTGGGAACCCATATTTTGGTTTGAGAGATTTAATGGAGGGAAAAATAATGGGGTTGAGAGACAAGAAACCCCACTCATCAATGTATGTAAACATGTTCATCTCACCCTAGGATCATTTCACCATGTATCTGCACGGGGTTGTTTCACAATAAATTTGCACAATATGCCAATGTCGGTGGTGGGCTGCAAAACAAACTAAAGGTGTGAGCCCTAGCTAGGGATTACCTAGCATGTGACGAGGGGCTACCACGTGGGGTCCACGTGGTAGTGTCTGTTGACATGGCAAAAAGGGTTATTGGCCAACCTTTTAAAATGACCATAACTTTTGATTCATAAGTTGGATCAAGATAAAAATTATATCATTGGAAAGCTCTTGCCGAGAGCGATACAATAGTGGAATTAATATTTAGATATAAGGAAGTTGGAAAGTGAGTAATGTTCTCACCCCATTTCTATTATGGGACCATGGTGGTTGGGTTAAAGAAAGTAACACCTTCCACTGAGATGGTTTAAGCTAAGTTGGTGGAAGGGAGTGTTACAATATGTTTGTTTGATCTAGCTAGTTGGCCCATATTGTACTTATTATTTATGCGTTGGACAATGGGATACATTATTACTCCTATATTTTGATTAGCTAGGCTTTATTATTCCTATTAGTTTTATCTATTGATGTTTTCCTTGCAACTTTTTTTTTATAAAACACATTTTCTTTATGTAAATGGGAATATGAAGAAATTTTAATTAAAACATATTAGTCTTTTGGGTTGTGGTCTAGCAACAAATTGGAATGATAATTGTGATAATGACCTAGGTTAAAATCCTAGTAGCCATGCTCATCCCCATGCATGGGGTTTGCTAAATGTTGTTATTAATTATATTGAATATTGTTGATGTAGCCTAGGCAAATTATTGTATAGCAGTAGAGAGGTACTAGCAAGAATACTATTCATGTAAGTGTGTGAGAGGGGGTTGAGCTTATTTTTTATTTTACCATCATTAAAAGGATGGGTTTCAATTTTAAAATAATAACTTCTTATAATATTGGTACCCATAAGTGACTAACATTAGTATATAGAACTTGAGAAAGGATACATACAAAAGAGAAAGTGAGCACTTGTAATACCCTTGTTTTAAACCCTAAAATTTATTGGATTGGATTATATACAAATTGTAAATAAGTGGTTATACAAAATGGAGTCAAGCCATTATAAGCTTAAATAAATGACCTTGTGTGTAATGTAAATATGATTGTATGAGTTCCTAGTGTGAAGCTTAAGGCCGAGACGTAACTAGTGGTTAGATCGACATGGAATTGAAATAAATATACTTTATATGGACCACATAACATAATTTCCTTGGTATGCTCAAATTATTTAAATATTGTTGTTGAAAATTAATATAATTAGTCCAAGATGGTTATAGAGAGCATGAAAGGTGTTAGGAGTCCACGAGAAGAGAAGAAAAGAGGAATGGGGGCCTAAGGAAAAGTAATGTTCTATTCCTAAGTATCATCTTGAGAATGCTATCTTTTCATTATGTGGCTCAATTAAAGCATATGCACCATCTTTGAATTAGAAACCTATCATTGAATACATGTTTGGTTTGATATAAAAACCTAAAAATGACCAAATCTAGAAAAAATTGTTAACACTTCATAGCATTCCAATTTTATTCTTTTCATCGTCATACCATGGGGGATAAAATTCATTTTTGAAGTGTCTTCTTTTTTTGGGCCAACTTATACCATTGGGAAACTTGTATAAATATTACATTACACATCCCAACCATACTTAACCTTTCACTAAACCCCTTCACTCCGTCACATTCACAAAAATTATTTCCCCTTTCATGTTTGATTTGCCAAAAATTACATAAATGTCTAAAAGATGAAAACCCTAAGTAATTAAAGCCAAAAAGGCTAAGAGGTGGAGAGAAATAAAGTTAAAAGCCAAAATATATAAAGCTTGCATGATTGCCACCTCGATATATGGACATTTCCCCTAGTCCTCAGGTTGTCAATGAATATCTAAATAAAAAGGGACTTGTTCAATGAAATGAACACTTAAAAGAAAAAGGCAAAAGGGTTAGAAATAAATATTGTTGAGCAAGGTAGCTCAATAGTATGCTCCCCCTTTAAAGTCTTCTATATAAAAATGCTAGATCTTGAAAGATAAATGATCATAAATGTAAGACATTTTCATCTCTCTAGACTTTGAAATCCATTTCATGATGCATTTTTCCTTCCCTTTCCTTTATTTTCCATCACATCACTGATATTTTACTTAGGGAGCTGGAAAACACACATTTGTTAAAATAACAACGAGAAATTCCAATTTAATTTGTCCTTGCATTAAATTATGAATTAAATCAAAATTGTATTCTTATAGCAACTTGTAATAGTTAATTAAGCTAAATTGACTTAATTGACTTAGGAAATTCGAGTTGGAAGTCTATCTAGAGTCATGTAGAGTGATCCCTAAATTTTAGGGGCCCAAGTTGAGTTCTTTTGAGTTGTAATTAGATAACTTAGTCTAGATCAGTTATAGTTAGTTAAACTAGTTCTAAATGTTGGAGGAACTAGTAGGAGGTCTAGTAGTGGGGACAGGAACTAGTGCATCCTTAGTACACCCTAGTTAAGTGAAGATCCACTCATAAATAACTCATGCATGTCAGTTTAGAGGAATACCCAATTGCGATTAGAGTTCAGGTACAATGTACTATCAGTTGTATAATTTTCCAAGTTGTCCAGATGGTGCATGAACAATTGAGGGCCTATGGATGGATTGCACAGTTATGGAGAGTGGATTTCCCAATTAAATATGGGATAATTCTCTCAGGAATTGTGCAAGAAAGTAGGGGCTTGGCAGACAACAGATTTGGCTAAGTGTTGGCTTGAGTTGGTTTGTGAGGTAGAGAGATAGATTATACTTGTGCAGGAATCGTTCGGGTTTAACAAATATTGTATTTTCTTCTAAGATCTTCTCGTTAATGGAAAATAGACAGTCGGGGTTTTTAGTATTTGCTTTCCCCAGAGAAATATTGTGTTATGTGCGATTGATATTCTTCCTTTTCTACTTATTGTTGAGATTGCAACAAGATGATGGAGCTTAGTGAAAAGAGTCGCCTTCACTAAGTGGGCCCGCAGGCTATTTTTGGCGCAAGTCTATTTTTAGACTATGTCTATTTTTAGACATATGGATCATGTCTATGGATTGCAGGTTGCTGTTTATGGATGATTGATCAAGTTGGAAAAAATAGATGGACTTCTATTTTTTAGATCACAGCGGAGTGACTGCTCAGTCTAAATATAGAACAGTCAAATATTATTAGCTCATAATAATATTTAGACTATAAACTTTGTCTTATTCTCTTGGAGCACTTCAGGATGAGCTACGGATGTGGTACATGCAGATCCCAGAAGGAAATACGTGGTTACCTATGGGATGACTAATATTGCATGCAGGACTTCAGTTAGAACTCAAGTGAGTTGAGTTTAGTGGACTGAAGGTGCAGTTGATGGAGTTGTGTTCAGTTTAGCTTTGTTAAACTGGTTGTATTTAGCCTAACTGGCAAATAGACTAGAGATGAGTTGGGTGAATTAGTTATTAATTAATTCACAAGTTATTAACTCATAATACAACTAATGAATACATCAGTTAACTCAGTTGCATGTTCAGTTCAGCAGGGACAGGTGTTAGAGAATCAGATTGCTATCAGTTGTGACTATAGTTGTGCATCAGATCTTGCACAATCAAGGGATTGAGTATGCCAATGAGTTTGCTCACGTATTTGCCCACATTGTAGCTTGTGCTCACGTGATTTTGCCAAGGAAAGACGTGGTTGCCTTGGAATTATCATCAGTTCTTGAGCAGGTATTGAGCAGCGAAGGCAGGCAAGCAGCGAAGGAGATTTGAGCCAGTGATTGATTCAGATTTGAGCTGTATTGTGTGTAACAGAGGTGAAGATACTTGTGAGAAGTATTATGCTGTGTAATGTTACATGACTCAATCATTAATATACAGATAGTTGGGGTTTTTAGCGAGATGCTTTCCCCGGGATACATATTATGTTAATGTGTGAATGCTCTTGATGTTTTATTGTTATTGATGCTGCTATATTGATGATCAACGTAGAGGAGCTTATGTATTGTGTATGTTTTCCGCAATAGTACATGATCAGGATAATCTCTGTTGAATATGTGTTAAATTATTCAAAATTTCTACAGTGTTCATCTGCCTCTTAGCAGTGCAGGTACAATAGTTCCCAAGAGGGCGGAGTCGAAGACACCGTTCAGAGTACACCTATAGATTTAGTCGATCATATGTCTCTAAGCTTACCTACTCACGAAGACATCAAATTGTTCATAAACAAGAACATCAAGATATAAAAATGAGCAGCATCATGAGCAACAGCTGAAGGTGACATAATGAATGCAGTGAAAGCAACAAATGCAATGAATGCAAGAGGAAGGTTGTGAGCTCAAGGAGATCCACTATTAATGAAAGAAACTTCAAATACTCAGGCTATGAAGTCACAATGTAACATGAAGATCATGTCAAGATAGAGAATGGAAACAAGAAGTCTTTGCATGTGCTGAAGCAACAACTCAAGGAAGAACATGAAGCTACACAGACATATGAATGAGTTATAGAAAGAAGAGGAACAACAGTGGGTGCAACATGCACTCATGGATGAAACTATGTCTGTACAAGTTATATATTTATCCAAACAGCTGGCACAGAGTAGACATGGTGAGTAGTGTTGTTTATCGCATGCAAGGGATTCAGCAACATCCATGTCATCATGCGCACGCATGCAATCCAACCCATTCACCACACTCACCAAGGCAAATGCAAGAAACAAGTCCAACTAGAGCTGAACATGTACTTCGACAAGTTGATGGGCATGACAACTAACACACACTTGAAGATCAGAAAGGACACTATGGATTAGTGTGTGTTGATTCAACCACACCCAAGAAGACCATGTGCACGTTAGTAGACGATTTGGATGAAGGAGTCGAACCAATGCACCAAATGCAACGAAGGCAAGAGTTCGCTTCAACAAGATGTCACCATCGGGTGCATGCATAGCATCACAAACAACCAAGCTTGGCATTAACCTTCACCATCACAAGCATGTCAAAGAGTTGGTCTCATCATAATGGATCAAGTTTCAGTGATGCCTTGCATGGCTTGCTCAACCAATTTTCTCTCACATGAGTACATGTGCATTGTAATGTTGAGTCATGTCAAGTGTAAGTCAAGTGTCAATAGTTGGATGTAACAATCATAGAGTAGGTGAAGAGTCATGAGGGTAGATGAATTGTCACAAAGGGGAATGTCAAGAGTCACCCCACCCTTTGCTATAAATAGTCCCTCATAACTCATTGTAAGGAAATTTGGTCAGCCAAGCTTGTGATAAGATTATGTTGGAAAGAGGTTGGATAGTATTGTAACACGCCTTGGCTTCTCCACTACATGGAGCTAGTTCATCTCTTTGGAGCAGAAGACGGATGTGTCTTTACCATTCCACTATTGGGGCTAGTAGGTTTACATGGATGTATTGTATGATTGGAACTTACACTTATTTATATAATAAGAGCAAACACATTTTCATGCATATGTTGTTATTGTAGTTGGACTGTTCCAGTTGCTGTAGCAATGTATGTTGTTTAACTTACGTAGTGGTGTATGAAAACTTTTGTATGCAATTATATGAATCTTGTTGCAGATGTGTTGTTGTTTTAACCATCACTTTGGATTTCTAGACTAACCTGCTTTCCAGCTTGTGATGCATCTTCGCTCATGTGTTCCCTTCCTAACTATGTACACTTACTTGTTGCCAAGGGGCACACTCATCTCAACCCACCTGTGTTAGGAACCTCTCATGCACCTTCCTTGACTCACTATATTGGTCGCTCACTTTCTACTGATAGAGTTATCTTACTTGCCTCTGTGCGACATAGGGGTTAGGGAATTGCTTTATGACCCACTGCAAGGACTCCTACAACAAACAATTTGAGGTCTAATTGGGACTTCTTACCAGGGAGATCCCCTTATATGTTGGCAGGTCCAACACCATCATCATATTCATACACCTGAAAGTACTTGATCATATTCAAGAGCCAGGATTTCATGTCCTCCTCTTTTCCCCCGTCAAATGTAGGAGGTTTTATCTTTCATAATTCTCCATGTATTTCCTTCTTCTTATTATCCTTATAGGATTTAGAATTTGTTTTATTGGATTCCTCCTCACTTCCAAATTTATCTGGCATTGATCATGTTGGGTCCTATTTCAGTTGTTCTAGCTCAACACTCTTATGGCTCTATTTCTCAATCCATTCCCTAATCAATTTCTCTTGTTCTTGACTAGATTTTAGTAATCAGTCATTACTACTCCGGAGTTGTGTTAATTCTAGTTGCAAGTTCCTTACTATCTCTACGAAATGAGCATTCATTGAAGTATTTTCTTCCCCCAATTCCACATATAAATTCTCCCCTTTGATAATGGTTGGGGTTGACTCCTCCATCCTTTAAATAAATTAAAGTGACTGTCACGAACTTCTAGGGTAAATTTGTTTTTCCTTGTTGTGTTGTCTTTACCATTTATATAATTAACCACGTTCACTGGACCATTTCCACTTTCTTAACCAATATTCTTATGGGTTAGTCATTTAATATGTAGCAATCCTATAGTAATGTTCCCAATCAAAGTATAAAAGTTCTCAAATCAAGCTCTTGGGCACTATACACATCCTCCTATAGCCTTGGTGCGATATATGCTTAGTGTTGGGGTTAATGTATTAAATCACATTCTTGGTTACTTTATTACATGAGGTTCATTGTACTTTTATTAAAATTGATGTGAATGTTAAACTTGGTGTCCAAATAATCATGTTCTTAGAAGTACTATACATTCTTTGATTTTCCCTTTTCACTTATGGAAACCTGTGTGATGTGCCTCTCCAAATTCCTAGTGTAATCATGACAACTGAGCTCCCAATCCAGTGCATCCATGTTGTCTCTCGAATGCAAATTCCAACACCTCTCCTCTTCATCATGTATGCCTCAATTTTTGGTGTGATATCGATGGCCATCAATGCTTGGGTTTAGATCGATGATTGTGCTCTCTCCACACAAACCCTAAGGTTCATACACCTAGTCTCCCTCACATTTTCTCTGAATAATTGAAAATAAGAGGAGCTTCCTTTCTAAGCCAAGGTGGCTGCTATTATGCCCACCACCACAATCTCCTAGTTGCACACTGGCTCACTCAAAACATTCCATGGAAAACTAAACTCACACACAGGTAAGAATTTTAGAAGTATACCACTAGACCTCTACATATTTGGTATCGTGAAAATTCTTTATTGGTTTTGATAGGATTTTTTTCAATTCTCGAGGGTTGTGAGAAAGGTGGAGGTTACTTCTTTGAGTTACTGAGGTCACTTCTACACAGATAGGTTATCTATCCTACTTCTTTTTTATCCTTAGTTACAAATTCTCGAGTGGTTGAGTTTCTATATTTTTTATTCCATGGAATTTTTACTCTGACTTTATTCTCCCAAGGAATGTGAATGAAGAAATGATTCTACCCATTTGAGGTTGTTTTATTCATAGTATCAATGATCCAAGGCGGTTTTCTTAGGTATTTTTTTTTATTTGTATCCCTATCGATCTCTCTTTAGTTTATGTCATAATTTCTCCCCATTTCCTACTGGTTTCTTTACACAGAGATGACCTAGTTTGAGGTCCATATATGGTGCCTCATAATCCTCATAAATTTCTAGTTTTGGGGCAATCTGTAGAGATATCTTATGGTCCCACTATGAGAGTTAGGGTCACTTTGGACAGACCTTCCTTTAGTTAATAGACATGACGCTTACCTTTTCTTCGCACATTGGTTGTTCTAAGTAATAGGTAACCCCTTCGAAATCTTCTATCCTATTTACACTTAGCTTTATTACTTGCAGATGTTTAAACATTATTGAATTTCTTAACATATGTTTTATTCTGATTTTTAAAATATCCTCTGCAATTGGAATTTTGGGTTAGCATATCAAATGCTACAATCCTCATTACTCTATCTACAAGGAATGATATGCTACCTCCCAGATGTGGACTCTATTTCCGGAAGAACACCCTAATGGTTATGTTGAGTTACAGATGTCCATAGACCCCTTCATTTTTAGTATTTCCTCACATTCGCTCCTATTTTTAATAGTAATTTATTTCGATGTGGAAGAGTAGGAGTGGAGCAAGGTGGTTCAAGTTGACTCCTTTCTAATCTTCCACCTATAGTTCTTAAGACGCCTAGATAAGTTGAGTGCATTTGTCCTCTTTTACCTTTCTAATTCCTTGACATCAATTTTCTTCAACCCATAATACCTCATGTGTGTTCTAGTTTGGTTATTGGTGTGAGTAGGTTGTAGTATCCACATTCTGATTTCAAGGCATCACCCTAGAAGGAGTATGGAATGGAATACAAATCTTTATTTGAACCCTCCAGGATGGTTCCTATCCCTCATTCTAGGGATTCCACTGGAATTATCAAACAAAATTCAAAATAATACTATGGCACACAAATACTGCGCCATCGTCAGATAGCGTTTTCTTCTTTTTCTTGTTTATGCGATACCGACAAAGACTATGTATATTATTGAAGTTTCAAGTTCTTTAATTCCATAGAGGACTATGTAGGCCAGTTACCTATTAATTTATTTTGATTTCATACCAACTCTATCTGCCTTGCGTGGTAGGTGAACTTGACTTATGTTGGAGGTTAAGCCCGTTAATTGGTTTTAAGATGATGACATGTCTCTTTTATGTATATATTTTTTTTCTTTCATAAATACAAAGCGTTACTTTTTCGCGATTTCTGATTATGTTGAAACACCCTCATGATTTATCTCTTTTGCTATAAGGCATTGTGTTATTGTTTAAATGTTGTTTTGAGATATTTCTTCCATTAATTTTTTAAATTGTATAATAATAAAATCCCAAATACGACATTTTGCAGAAAGTTAATGTGTATTCCAGAATTGTACCTCACTCAGTAATAATCCCAATGGAATTACAACGCTTATTTTTTTGTTTATTTACCCTATGGGGTAAACAATATATGTTAAGGGGTTTTTTGTTACTATTTATTTAATTATTTATTTCCTTTCTAACCAGTCTCCCTAACTCTCTGTAAAGATTTTCCCTTGTGTAAGTTGTGAGTGGGACATTTCCAAAATTATTTAGACTCGATGCTTTCATTTCCATATTTCTTTGTCTCTCCATGCTAACCAGGTTCCATTTAACTTTTTGGGCCTATTTACACTTTTTTAACACCTATACATATCAAAACTTCTCCAGTTATGAATATCTATTAAGGCATGTTTACAGGCTTCTAGTTAGCAAACCTGGAGATTGTTCTAGTTTAGGCCACTAGTTCATACATTATTAGGGCTATGTTATGAACTTTCTATTCTATTGTTGTCTTTCTTCACTAGTAATCCTCATGAATATCTCTCTACTCACATAATTCAACCCCTTCTCTCAACTGAATCTCCTTTTTACAGTCGCACTTACATTGCAGTTTTGACTAGGAACTAAATAATGTAAAAGCAACAGGAGTTATAGCTTGAATACTTAAACAGATACATTATACTCAACTTGCTAGTGATATCTCTTCATATGTCACACATTCAATTAAATATTATCTTCCTCTCACTTATCTATATATCATTCTTTTAATTAGTAACACACTACAAGTACTTTGATTCAACAACTATTTGACTCGCATTATCATAATTGATTCAAACATCTAATTTTAATCTATGAATTAAATGCATACACATCATTTAGTCAAATTATATCGCAACCTTCCTCTTTAGTGCAAAATCATATGAACATAAAAACATTTATAGTATCAAAAGAAGATAACTTGAAAGAACATTTTATGCCCCCCAACCTTGAACCTTCTCTCCTGGTTCTCCCCATGCTGATATCTCCCTTTTCTTTTCCCCACATAATCAACAACCTTTGTTCCTCTAGTGGAGGAATTGTTATGCCTCACTTTCCTTGGCAGAATTTCTATAACGATGTCCCATTTTTTTGGGTTTTTCCAATCCCCACAGCCTAGGCTTTTTCTATTTTTCTTTTCTTCAAAAGCGTTATTTTTCATCCTTTAAAGGTTGTCTTTTTCCACTATGGTGCTCTTCCACTGTTTCAATTTTCTTTCCCCTGCACTGAATGATTTTCCTAGTTTTTTCTCTACTTATCTAGTAAATCACATGATTTCACTCTAAGGTTTTTTCTCCGTGATTTGGTAAAGTTTAATATTATTATATTATTATATTATATATATATATATATAATTATATATATATATATATTATATATATATATATTATATATATATATTATATATTATATATATATTTCCTTTATCCAATCTATCCTTACCGGTAGATTATGGATTAGGATAATGATATATTTCATTCCCTT
Organism: Pinus taeda; assembly: GCA_000404065.3. Classification (NCBI taxonomy): domain Eukaryota; kingdom Viridiplantae; phylum Streptophyta; class Pinopsida; order Pinales; family Pinaceae; genus Pinus; species Pinus taeda. The sequence goes on from APFE031228099.1 coordinate 52,817, forward strand.
GTTGTTTCCAGATAATTTTTCCACTACCAAATTTAGTTACTTCAAATTCAAATAACTACGTTATCATAGTTTTCCCCACAACGCGAACCTTGGTCATCATGCCATTATTATCAATATTTCAATTACTAAATAGCAATGTCTTAACTATTATAGTTTCTAAAATAGAGGGGCACTAAAAAGATAGGCAATGGTATGAGAGATAGGTTGGGATATTATCCTTAGCTATGGAGTGGGGATAGACACAAAATCTCCCATGCTCTTACTTACCATTTTAAATACTAAGGTTTTTCCCAGTTCACCCATATAAATAGTCTGGCTCAAACTAAAATCTCACAACAAGGTCTTTTATCTATTGTTGAATTAAACCCTCTGTGAATTTATAGGGAGGAATGGTAAAATTTTTAAGATTATTTGCATTCTCGTGTCAAAATTAATGACAATGATGATGAGATGATATAAGTTCTTTCTCCCTATTGTATTTATACTCCTGAGTTGGGATACATCGAACTCAATTTTCTTGTCCAAAATTTTGAGGTATCTTAGTGGTAGAGGGTGGTTCAGAAGTCAAAATTCCCCTCCAAATCTCATTTGTTGGTCTGGTGCATTATGTAGAGAAAAGTTCCCATTAGGGATATTATGCAACGTAAACATAAAATAGGGCCTAGATGGTGTGCATTGTGCAAGGGCAGTGAGTAATTAATTGGTCATCCTTTTGTCCATTGATCCCTTAAAAAAATCTATTGTTGGCTTGGAGTTCAATGTTTAGTCAAGAATGTAGATGAGAAGGTGTCTCATTCAAAGAGGTCTCTAAAGTATGGAATGTGAAAAGGGCCACAAAAAATTTTAGGGCTCTCTCCCTCATTTTTAGTAGGGGTATATGGTTGGAAAGGAACAAGAATTTTTTTCATAACTCTTCATCCCATAATGAAAAGATTGCAATTGACACTTTAGTCATTCTCTCCTACTATCCCTAATCCAATATTGCCTCGGGTGGTAAAACAATTCTCATGGAAAATTTTGATGTCAACATTCCTTAGGGTTATTTATGTGGGGCTTCACAATGGGATGAATCCATTTGTGGGGGTGGTATTTTTAACTTATCAATAATTTGTTCTTTTAATATTAAAATGGGTTTGGGAAGAGGCACAAATAATTTGGCTAAAATTATAGCATGCATATCTCTTATTGCTTTTGTGGAGGAAAAAGATTTTGATCATGTTGAGTGTTCCGGTGAGTCCTTGTTATTGGTTCACTAGGTCAATGAGACTCAATAGTGCCACAATACTTGATTTTTTCATATTGGGGGGATATTCAGAGACCAAAAAACTTATTTACTTCCTTGTGATGCTTTCATGTATACACAAAGAGAAATCATGTTTGTGACAAACTTTCAAAGGATGTCTTGCTTTTTAACTGGGGGTTATGGTAGGTGATTGAGATTATGGACACTTATCACTTTTATTTTTATCATATACCTTATAATACAAGCCTCCACATGTTTTTCTTATTTAGTTATTTAATTTTTGACTCATATTATGATGCGTCTTATTAGATTTTGTATGTATATAATAGTTATTTTGTGGCTAGTTCTAGTGTTTGATATTGGTCAACAATACAATAATTATATAATTTGTTTGATGTCCATAAATGTAAGAACATATTAGTTATTATTCTTTGGTAGTTTTATATGTATGCCATAGAAGGATTTGGGCAGATTCCTAATGAATGCACACGTCTAGTGTGCACATCAACTATGTATTTATTTCAAATAAGAATGAAAGTACGATTTTTTTCGAAGATAAATATATAATAATATATTATATTAGATATATAATATATATTATATATATATTAAATTCTTTTGTACCAACAATTCTTTTGGTATCACACAAAACCTAAAAAGCCTTTCCTAACATGTACTACTAAGTAGCCTCTGGGGGTCTACACCTTGCCCTCTCTTTCTAACTAGTCACAAAGAGGGGTTTGAACCTTGTATCTTTCAGTTTTCTCAAATTTCACATTACTTTATCACCAATTCAGCAACCCCATTAGGCTAAGATATTAGTTTAGAAAAAAGAAATATATATATATATATATATATATATACAAATATATATATATATATATATAATATATTTAGATATATATATTATATATAATATAATAATATATATACATATATATAATAATATATATATATATATATATATATGATATATATACATATATATATATATATATATTATATTATATATACATAAACAAACAACATACAACATACATACATACATATACATCTATATGTATGTATGTATGTATGTGGTTGTATATTTATACATATATATATATATTATAATTACAATATCAATAAATATAAACAATATTCTTAATATATTAATAAGAAATAAAATTATAATTATTATAAAAAATATTTTAAATAAAATCATAAAAAAAAAATTATAGGAAAGGTAATTAGTTTTAATTATAAAAAGTCTTAGCAACCAATATTTTGACCTTAAGGGCATATGAAACTTGAATGGGCCTAATGGTTAAGAACATGTGTTTTCTCATAATATGTTAGAGGTTAAAAACTATAGGGGGGTTAGAGTATGTTTCCCTCCATAGATGTTAACAGTCAGATTATTGTGTGGGGATGGGTCTCTTGACCCGTAGACAAGGGGGTCTCATACACCAATTTACTGATTTGATGTCCAGCTTGACCTTAGCCTTAAAATTATATTATTGGCAACATTTAGTGAATTATCTCAGGAGATCTCCATAAATATGTTATATGGGAATAGTTCAACTAACTAAACATATCTTTGATTACGTTATATGGAAAAGGAATGATAGATAGAAAGATATGAAACAAGACAATTTTTTTTTGAATTATATTGTTTGAATATCCCGAATTAAATTTTTCCCTATGTATTTTCACCATACATTAATATATGTGTCATATTCATTTTTTTTTTAAGTCAATATTCTATTCCTTAATCCAAAGGGGAGTACATAGATACCAAAAAATAGATGGTCTCGCCCCAACCAAATTTGTTGACCAATGCTAGCTAGGAATTACATACAAGAGAAAAAAGACTAAGGGAAGTAGTCCAGAGCATAGAAGGCAAAAGCACCAAAATACATGAAAAATGTAAAAAATTACTATCACCATACTTAATCATCTGAAGTAACAGAAACTCTATTCACTGGCCCAGTACCTGGGGGTTGAGGAGGGAGATATGAACATCTAACATGGTACATAAAATGAGATAGCTAGTTCTACAGCCTGTCTACCTTTTTAGTGATAAGATTATGCCCCCGTTAAATCACCAACATTATTTCTTAGAGACGAAGTTAGAAATATTGCAGTTGATTAACCATTTCCATCATAGGTTCATGCTCTTCCTTGCAAGTCCTATCTTGTGCCTCTAGAAGATCCTGTAGAGATTTTTCCAAACTCCATTGAGCATTGGAACAATTAGAAGGGTCATCTTTCCCATATAGAGTCTTACCTTGTCTACTACACTGACTACCGCACCCTACAGTGTTTCCACTTTAGCTTCAGTTAACTTGTAACTACTTATGGCCACCACCCCCATGGTCATATTGCAAGGAACTTCCACCACCACATCCACCAATCCTTAATACTTTCCCACTCCAATACCTCCCCTGCTTAGATGATGATGCTAGAAGGGGCACTTTATCCATTTTGCATCTTGGAGCTGGCCTCATTATGCACCCACTGAGCCAAGATAAAATCCTCCAAACTATCCCATGGAATATCCGTGTCCTATAGTGGCACTGGTGCCCATACTCAAACCCAATAGAAAACCAACCTCATGAAAGTCACCATATAGAAATATGCTAGACTTGATCAATTTGGCAGCTAAGCTATCTCAGAGAGAACAAGCTTCTTCAAGTTTGAATTCCAACACCAATACCCTTGACCCAATGGAGACTCGAGCACTGACCACCCCCAAAGAATAGTAACACCTAAATTTTAGATACACACATACAAAAACCACCTCGTTAGCTCGAACCTTGGTTGAATGTCAAGCAAGGACAAAGGAACCACATAAACATGAATACAACCTAGCTCCTAGAAGAAAACCTCTCCACACTCAACCCAAGCTAGGAAAAGCTTGCAGCAATAGGTTTCACTATTCAAACCTAGACAATAAGAACCAATATCCAAACTAGAATGCCACCCGTGAAAAACAAGAGTTTACCTAGGTAGAGACAAACCCAAAATATGAAGGTGAAAGTACACAGAGAAAAAACCACGTAAAGGATCCCTTGGTCTTAGGAGACTACAAACCAATGTTCGCACAACAATAACGACATTTAAAAATCCTACCCCCGTGACAAATAACCCAAATCCAATGAAAAACAACATAAAGCACAAGCCAAACCAGCTTACCTCCCACAAATGATGAACTATTTTCCTGAAGATTCAATGCCCCTCTAAATTTCTAATGCCTTAGCCTACACCACATATCTGCCTCAATTAGGGGCCTGGCACACACCCACAGGGAGAAAACACTTTCCATTGAACATTTTATCACGACTCTTGCATTCTCAGAATAACCCGGGCCTCTCGCCACCTTCTACATTAAGTTTTCAATTTTACATTGTTGTTTGCATGCTTCCATATCACACGCACGCGCGAACATAATTAACATAACTAGATACACAACGTGGGATGATAGATCCTCTACCTTCCCATCCTTCTGCCATAAGCCCACTATCATATTCTATGCTTCATTGCTTGTGCCTTTGTTTCATCAAGACCTGATGCCCCCATCGGGAAAGATTCAAAAATATATTTAATGGTAAATATATTAATCATAATTTGGAGAACAATTCAAACCATTAGCTTCATCATTTTAAATGGTAAAAATAAATATGCTAAATCAATAACTCATATGTGAATATAGGAATATAAAAGAGAAATATTATTATCTTTTTACAAAAGAAGAATAAATGAACTTATCATCATCCTTTTACAAAATACAATATCCAATGTTATAAAATTAAATTGAATCCTAATGAAATATTTTTTACACACAAAAATGGTGAAAGCACTTAAACCTATCCCTCTTCGGGAAAAACTACTAATGACTCAATAATCCAATTAGAGTAGAAAGATACTTTATATATTCATGTGTGGTTCTTAAAAGCATTGTTCACACCTTTAAACTATAGACCTATTATTTAGGGTCTAAGCCATCGAATTCTCTTGCTAGGAATGATTAAGGTGTCAAAACTCCCAATAACACCTATATCCTAGTAAGAGGCTAAGGATCACATCAAAAAGGATTGTGTGGTAAATTGAGTTAACATCCATGGATCCTAATACTATGAATGTCAATTTAGAGTATAATGGATGTTGGTTCCATATCTGAAATAGTTAAGCACTCAAGACCCATGTGGTGCGAGATAGAGGTGAGAGAGGGAGTGAGAGGAAGAGAATGAGCAGAATACATAGTGAGAGAAATGAAGGGAGGAAGAGAGATAGGTAAAGAGAGAGAAAATGTGGGGGAGAGAGAGGTATTGGTACTAAGAGAGGGAGGGAAGGAGAGATATGGATGTTTACCGAGAGGAGGAGAGAAGTGGGAGAAGAAAAAGAGGGGTACAAGAGGAGAAAGAGGAGGATTCTGGTAGAGAAGAAGGGTGAAATTTTGAGAGAGGGAGTGATGAAAAGGGATGGGAATAAATGGGGAGAGCAAGTAAAACCTAAGAGAGAGGTTAAGATGGAAAGAAAGGGGATACTAGGGAACAAAGACACAATGAAAGTGGGTGATAGGGGTAGAGGGAGAGGGTAAAAGAGTGAGTGAGCGTGTGTGTGTGTGTGTGTGTGTGTGTGTGTGTGTGTGTGTGTGTGTGTGAGTGAGAGAGAGAGAGAGAGAGAGAGAGAGTAGTTGGATATAGAGGGGGAGAGAGGGAGGGAGGGTGAGATAGAGTGGGAGGGATCGAGCAAGGGACGAAGGGATAAAGTGAGAGAGTGGAAGGGGAAGAGAGATAGGTGATCAAATATCTAAGGAAGATGGAGTGAAGAAAAGAGGGAAAAATAGAAACACACACACACACACACACACACACATATATATATATAGAGAGAGAGAAAGAAGAAAGGATGGAAAGAGGGAGGGGGAGAGAGACATAGCTTTTAAGGGTTCATTCTGAAGCAAGGAGTAAGGGAGGGAGATAGAGAGAGAAATAGATGAAGGGGGAGGGAATAATTTATAGAGAGAGAACCAAGTAGGTGGGGAAGAGGGAGAGGGACAGAACTTGAGAACTGTAGACAAAGAGGGACAAGAAGTGAATGGGAGAGGGTTCTAAAGATGTTTTTGTTTGTGTGTGTGTCTGAGAGAGAGAGAGATAAGTGGGGGAAGAGGGTGAGAGAGATTAAGAAAGAGAGGGGGATGGGAAGAGAGAGAGAAAGAGAAAGGGAGGGAGGCATAGGGAGATTAATAAGAGAAATAACAGGGGTTGGGGAGAGTAATGCATGTAGGGAGGGAGACGAAGAGGTGGAGAGTTAGGGGATAGAGAGAGAAAGAGGGAGGAATAATGAGATGTGAAGAGGGAAATATGGGGCGGCAATGGAGAAGGAAGAGTGTGTGAGAGGGTTAGATTGGGAGGATGATACATAGGAAGAGGTAGAGAGGGGAAGAGAGTGAGTGAGCATGTGATAGAGAGGGTGGGAGGGGAGGGAGAGAGATATAGGGAGTGAGGGAGGGTGGTGGGAGATGGAGTGGGAGATAAATATAATGGACATAGCTATGGAGGGTGAGAGACAAATGGAGAGAGTGGGACAAAGGGAGTGAGGGATGGACAAAGTTTGAGTGAATAAAGGGGAAGAGAGAGATGTGGAAAAGATATAGAGGCAGATTTAAGAAATGAGGAGAAAATGGTCACACACAAACACACATAGATAGAGACGAAATAGGAAGTACAAGAATGAGAGACTGAAGGGGTAGTGAGATAGAGGGATTAATATAAATTTCTAAAGAGGTAAAGAGTGTGTATATTAGGGAAGTGAGGGAAAGGGAAAGTATTGTAGGTGGAAAAATTGGGGTGGGGTGGAGACAAATAGTAATAGAGAAAGAGAGAGAGGGAAGAAGTGAGGGAGGTAAATATAAAGTTGGGGAGAGAGAGGGGAGAGAGAAATATAAAGGAGGAGAGATGATATTATGGGGAGAAAGAGGCACTAGAAAGAGAGGGAAGGTGGGAGGGTAGAGAAAAGGAGGGATCACAAAATATATATGGGAAGGGGACGTATTTTTGTGAAGGAGAGACTGAGGCAAGGAGGGATTAAGAAAGATATTAGGTAATGGTGGGAGAGAGATAATGAGAGAGGGTTGGGGAAACTATGGGAAAGAGGGTCAGAGGCAAAGTGTGAGAGAGAGAGAGAGAAAGGGAGAGAGAGTGATTCAAGAGAGATAATACCTCTCTCCACACACACACACACACACATTTATATATGTGTGTGTGTACCTTGTCTTCCAATTAGTCTCCATATCTCTCTCTAACCCATTTTCTATCCCTCTATTTCTCTCCTTCTCTCTCCACTCTCTCCATTCATCTTTTCCCTCTCTCCTTCTATTTTCCTCCCCCTCGGTCTCTCTATCATATTCCTTCACTCTCTACCTCTCTCTCTCTACTCTCCACACACACATACATATATCCATGTATTATTCTCCATCTCTCTCTCCCACACTCTCTACCATCTAGTTATCTCTATATCTCTTTCACTCTCTCCTTCTCTCTCACTCTTTATCACTCTTCCCCCTCTCTCGTTGTAATTCCTAACTATAAATTTCTATATCAATCACCCTTCATAGATATCCCCCCTCCTTTTTCTTCCTCACTCTCCTTTATCTTATTTTGTTCTATCTCCACCCACACTATATATTTCTCTCACCCGAGTTTCTTACCTGCACACACACACACACTGATATATTTACATTATATTTATATGTGAAATATGGTTGAATGAGGTTTTTTTATGAGGACTGGATAAGGGGGAGAGAGAGGGAGATAAAATAGATATGGATGAGGGGAGTGGGAATAGTGAGAGGAACAAGTGAGAGTTGTTATATATATTATATATATATATATATATATTATATATTATTATTTTATATTATTATATATATATATATTGATTTCATCCTCCATTGTCCCTCTTCTATTCCACTCTCCCCAATCCATATTCAATTATATTCTCCCTCTCTCTTTCTCCCCTTTTATCCTCATCTCATTTTTAAAACCCCATTGTCACATATATGTCTCCTTCTCCCTTCTTCATATTTCCTCCTTCTCCTTATCTCTCTTCTCCTCTCCTTCATCCTCTTCTTCTTCCTTATTCTCTTCCTTTTCTTGTAGCTACTTCCTCTTGTCAATTATAACTTCACCATAAACATCTACTTAACCATCATATATTCCCCATCTCTTAAAAAATATTTTCGCCCCCCCCCCCCCCCCCCCCCCCCCCCCCCCCCCCTCCCCCCCCCCCCCCCCCCCCCCCCCTCCCCCCCCCCCCCCCCCCCCCCCCCCCCCCCCACCCCCCCCCCCCCCCCCCCCCCCCCCCCCCCCCCAACCCCTCTCTTTTCTTCTTCTCTCTCTTCCTCACCTCTCGGTGAGCCTTGTGCTTCGGTTATGTAACTATATGGGAGTTATTTCATTTTTTCTTAGAAGGATGTCTGAAAATCTCAGAGAGTAGCAAATCTCCTAGATTCATATTTTGATACCATCCCTCGCTACCTGTAAGGTTCCCTAGAAAGTAGACACCACATAGGGACGACTAGTTGTAAAGAAGTGTCACTACACTTCGTTGTAGGATGAGGGGAGCATGAGCTTGTTGTTGTAGAATGAGGCTATCTAGGTTGCTACCTTGGCTCGAGTATATGGTGTGTTACTTAATGCACATATTATTTCCCTCGAAGTTGAAGCCCCAACTCAAGGGTGACTAGCAGTAAAGAGTTTATTAACCACGAGGTCTACGACTAGGTGGAATGTGGAATAGTTGTAATTAGTTGGTTTTATATTTTGATAAGTTCCTATTGTAGTATATTATACCTATGTGTCGTTCTTATAATTATATGTTGTTTCGCTATAAGCCCTAATTGTGGTTTGGTATTTGTGTATATATATTCCATTGTGTGTGTTTACGTGATGTGTTTAATTGTTATTTCATGTGTGATTAAATGGATCCTTGTGTTGTTCTATATAGTTCGTATGCTTTTTCTTTCAAAGCCTTTTCTTCGTTTTGTGTATTAAATATGGTTATTGCATATAATTTTGAATTACTATGTGTACACTGTAATTTATATGTGAATGTTTAATTTCTTATGTATGACATGTATTATTCATTAACTATAATTATTTTAAAAGGATTGAAAGTTGGGGTCGGGTTGAAAAGTTACAACATGGTTTGCACAAAAGTATGTAGCGCCAAAGGGCTATATAGAGCCATGGTGGAAAAGTTACAACATGGTGTTGCAGAAAAGCATGTAGAGTTGAAGGGTTGTATAGAGATATGGTTTAATAGTTGAAATTATAAATTATAAATTATGGGATTCTATAGGAATTATAAATATTAAAAATTATAGAATTATTTATTTACAAATGAAGAATCTCCATGATAAAGTGGGGATGGTTAAAAATCATGTTATATATTAGTGTGGTTCACTGTAATAACCAATTATCTCTCATGTAGAAATTACTCCCAAGGAGAGAGCCAATTCTCTCTCATGTAGAAATTACTCCCGAGGAGAGAGTATGTCAATCTTGATGGGACTAAACTTGGGTGGGAACTATAAGAGAAGATCCTCCCAACTACCTAACCTAGATGCACTTGCCTTTTAAAAAGTATATATGTTTAAGTTATATATTGTTTTTTTATCATTAATATATATATTTTAAATAAAAGTTATTAATTAGTAATCTTATAATTTTTTAATTATAGTAAAAAATGTCTAATAAAAATAATTTTTTGATTAAAATGATTTCTATGAAAATTACATTTTACACAGAAGAAAATAACCTTGATCAAAAAATTATTAAAAAAAAAACAAGACTAAAAATCCTTTTCCTAGTGCGTGCTTCACCAAAAATACATATAAACATAATCATAACTTAAAGAGCATCGTCTAAAAAAAGAGAAGAAAAGTGGAGTTATTTATATTCCTTTTCAATTAAAAAACAGTAACATAATCTTTAAACTGAGCCGTTCACCCTAACAAAATTACTTTGGAATTTGAAAAAACGATTTTTGTTTAAATAAAGTATTACTCTTCCCCAGTGCTCATCTCTGGCTTGAGAGGCATCATCAAATTAAGCCTATGAATATGAACTATCCATTTCTCCATTAGTGATATTCCGAGGCTTGTTGTTGAGGTTTACATATGGAATTACAACTAAAGAATTGGTTGCCATTCTTTTAGGTGTTAGTAGTTTTTTTTTAAGAAAATAATATTGTTATTTACTAACCATATCCCCTGACTAGGCCCAAAAATTTTGAACTTCTTTGGAGATGAAGATTTTTGAGCATGTACTTTCTCATGAGTTTTTCTGTAAGATATTGTTTTCCATGTTAAGTAAACTAATATGGAAAGGTGAACAATATTACAGAAAAAGATATATTGGAAATAAGTAGTTTATTTTTCTTTTGTAGCTTATAATTGCCTTAATTATTGATAATTAAATTAAAATTCTAAAAACCTTATTTCAAAATAAACATATTTATCTCTCAATATTCCGAAATTTCTCATAAAAATTAAATCCTTATTATCTATAAATTAAAATTTTAAACTTCGACCTAGAGTATGAACTTGGGAAAATGATAATGATTCAAAAAAACCTGAAAGTCTAGATTGATTTTCTTTGAATAATAAACATTTTAAAACTTTCATTCCAAAATTAAACACATTTATCCACCTAATATATATTAAAAATAAAATTTACAATAAAATGTAACTAGTACCCATCAATGACTTATTCACAGCCCAGCGATACGTTCATTTTAAGTTATCTCCTCTCCAATGTAACGGCATATCAACATTTTCTTTCATTGCACTTTTTGCAGTTTAATCGAGGCAATAATCGAAAGATACATAAACGGGCTGTCCCATTTGAAAGCCAGTTTATGCAATCATCACAAGGGAGATATCAGGCACCTTCATAGCCCCTTTCCAATTTTCAACAAACTATCTTACTATTTGATTCATAAAAATGTCAATGTATCTAAAGTTTGGTTCATCATATATATTTTATTTCTTGATATTCGGTTTAGTAAACATGACCAACCAACGTATCTAAAGATGTTAGAAGTATAATTTTAATTTATTATTTTCTTTTATATTCTATTTCTTGGCATTCGGTTTTGCAAATAACACCTTGTAAAAATAATTGCACATTTCACAAATATCATTGTACCGTACGTTGATATATTCATCGTACTGTAATTTGACAAAATAAATAGATAAAATTCAGCGTACCCGCATTCAAGACCATTCAAGAAATTATATTGTATTGTATCCTGCTATATCCAAAGTAATCAAACCAAGGAGAACAAAAGAAATTTATTTCCCAGTTTGAATATCATTAGCTAATAAGATAAACTCGGTACACAAGTCAAGTTAAAGCCCTAAACTTGGGATCCATCACATTTTCTTGATATATGAACCATAACAATATCAAATCGCACAATAAGACAGAAAATATGTTCCGTATAACGCAGAAAATGTTGTCGCTACTTCAAATTCTTAGATGTTTTCGCTACCTACATGACCAAGCAGTGGTGCAACTGGATGCTTCACTCTAGCCCTTCTTCTGAATTTCGTCCTGCTCCTCTTACATGACGCTGTAAAAAGCAAGACCCACTCAGACTGGAATTCTTCTCGTCACACATATATTAGAAAATACTCCTATTAGGACATAATACCAAATATAATAATAGATTTTTTTATACCAAGGATTACATATTTATAATATCTATAGCTATTACAACTCACATATAGGAAACTGACTACTTTTAGATTGATACTTAAAGACTCACAATAACAACTCACAACGCTCTCCAACGCTCTCTTTTAATATTTACATATAAAAAATATAGAAACCCACATTAAAACAATAAATAAATCTTTACATATAAAAAATATAGAAACCCACATTAAAACAATAAATAAATCTTTGTCAAATTTACATATGGTCATTATATATTTTATTCATATCCAGAATTACATATTTAGGGTTACCTATTTATAGTATCTAGATCACTAAAAACAGGACACCTAAATAACTATTACAACTCACACGTAAGAAACTGACTATTTCTAGATTGATCACTAATATACACAATAAAAACTCACACATTATATAAAAACATTACTTCCAACCACTCTTTCATTTGGCAATGTATTTCAGAATTTTGGTCGATTGACTCTCTTCGCGGTTCCTACCTGGCCAAGAACTGATGTAACTAGACGGTTCAGCACGGTCAATCATCTGTTTCTCCTCCTCATTTTCATACTTGATCTTGAAGAAAGAAGCACCCAACGGCCATCCAAAGCCATTATTATCAGCGAAAGTTCTGGTACTGAATTGCGCGCGCTTGTTGGGATGATCGATGGATAGAAATTCTTCAATATTGAACAATGTCAAAACTAGCATGTGAGAACCTGATCTTGGACGTTCATAGGCGACGAGGTCCAGAGGCGGGAAATCTAATATTGCAGCACAAAGAAACAAACATATTCATCACAGTTAACCTTGAGGCGCACATTCTATCTATCAATAAATTTAAAGTTTAAAAAAAAGAGCACAACCATCATACCTGCGTTATCTCGGTTGCTAAGGAATTTCAAGGTTAACCTGCACAATGTAGCCATTCACACTTGTATTATAAAATTTACTAATGGATTATGCGTGCCATTTTCCCTCCTTTCTGCTCAATTATAACATACCAGTGCAGATACTCGCCTCCAAGAGCGTCAGGATCAGTCATAACCTGATTACGGTTTTATGGAAAATATAATCTATGAATTTCAATTTCACTATATACTAATCAACAAAAAAGTATTGCTTAACATACTGATTAAATGGGGAATTAAACCTACCAATACTACTAAGTCCCGGTTCTCGAAACTTTTGTGTAACTCTACATCACTGCAAGCATCGTCATAGTGTTCAACACAAATAGGATGGCGTTGCACTTCACGAGGTGTCACTTCGTCACCTATGCCGATTCGTTTACCGCGGCAGGATAGAATGATCTCCACACGAGGATTGAAATCGTCGAGAACGCGTGGGATAATTCCCGATTCCACCAGCTTCCGCTTTATCTCCTCCATTCTTTGAACAACTCAATGAGGGAGGATCCGAAATCAAGAAAATTGAAAAGATCGAAGCGCCTCTGAAATCTGCGGAGCGGAAGATTCGAAATCTAACGACAATCAAAGAAAAAATGGAGTGGACGATTCGAAATCTTGTGAGTTGCATTTCATTCCTTTTTAAAGGGAATAGCAGAAGAAATGGGGACCTACACATTCCCTTACGTTGCCAAATATCATGTGATTAGAAGTAGATATTTACTTAAGGTGTGGCGTTTAGTATCCTCAGGTTTATGAAATGTTAGTGTCATCAAGTTACAAGTTATTATTTTTAAAAGTATTAAATAAGTTATATTATGTTTAAATGTCTAAGTACGACCTACGAGGATTTGTGGTTTACTGCTTTGCTCAAATTCCGAAGTTCGGTATAGAAATTAAGTTGGTGGGTTGTAGATTTATGAGGTGTAGATTATAGTATGATTAAGGTGGGGAGTTTATTTTTTTATATTATGTTTTAGGTTTTTAAATTTCACTAATTTTTTAATGTAACAAATTTCCAAATTTCACCTATTTTGAAAATAATATTTTACCATAAATAAATTATTTTTATTTCTACATATAATCTATAACATTAATAAAGTAGCATAAATACATTTACTAATGTGGTTGATATAGGCTAATAAATTTATGTCTACTACATTAATAATTATTAGATATAAAAATGATTAGATATTTTGGTAAAGACTAATTATTTCTCATGATTAATAATTATATAAATAATCACAACTATTTATCGTATATTTATATGTTGGTTATACATTTATATATTTATGGTTATTGATGACGATGATGATGATGATGGTTAACGTCCACTGAGACCAAACATTGGTCTATCGGACCTAAAGAAACAAATTATTTATTTTGATTTAAGATTTTATTCTATGCTCAAAAAGCTTGGAGAGAAGCCTCCCGAGTTCACTATAATTTTGTCATTGTAAAATGCTAGGAAGGTCAGTTGAGAGTTATAAGTAAAGGCCTATGATCAGAGTCACGTTTGTGGTCGTTTAAGATGTCAAAATTTATTATTTCGTTATATAATGGGAGATCGGAAATAACTTAGTCTACCACGTTGCTACCAAGTCCATGGATGCAAGTCATCTTGCTAGAATTGGGCCACTTGTTTAGACTGTTGCAAATTATGAGATCCCGAGCACTACAGAGCTTGACTAGCTCCGCCTCAAACAAATTTTCCCCGAGGTCTTCAGAGCTCCTTTTGTACCTACTAGCCAGAGTAGGGTCTTCGTCTAACGAAAGAGGATTAGGGTTGGAATGATTGCTTAGAATAATAGCTGCCCCAAGTTGTTCTTAAAGGGGGATGTTAGGATATTCCAACACATAGGAAATATTTAAGTATAATTTGGTCTAGTGTAGAATTAGGTAAAGTGTGTTTCTCTACTATGAAGTTTTGTAACTTCCAATCTGATAGTGACGATATGTTCTAGACATGAAGTGATTTGATGGTTCGTTCTCTCCTTGGTATTAGAGACACTTGATCCGTGGCATAACACTTGATTGGTCCATGATCCGTATAGGGTCATTTGTAGGGTGACCATTCATGAGAGAAGCTTATGTATTTTTTCTTTCTTTTATATTAATAAATTTCCTGAAGTGGTCGTGTTGGCTTAGGTCATGGAATTTTTCGCTCTTTGAGGGTTTTAACCACATCAAAAATACAGGTATATTGATTTGTGATATGTTTGTGAGCAGTGTCCTTTGGTGTTCTATCTAAGAAACCTACCCTGTAAATTCCTATATTATCTGTATATCACTCTTTTAATTAGTAATACAGTATAAGTACTTCGATTGAACAACTACGCTCTCATTATCATAATGGATTCAAACATATAATTTCTTCTTTGAATTAAATGCATGCACATCATTTATTCCAATTAAATTGTAACCTTCATCTTTAGTACATAATTGTACAAAAATAAAAACATCTTACAGTATCAGATGAAATTGACTTGAAAGAACAATTTCATTAATTCAAATAAATTGTAACCTTCGTCTTTAGTACAAAATCGTACAAATAGAAAATCATTTTACAATATTAGATGAAATAACTTCAAAGAATAGCTTCTGCCTCCCAACCTTGAACCTTCTCTCCTAATTCTAGCCCATGATGATATCTCCCTCTTCCTTCCCCCGAGAATCAACAACCTTTGTTGTTCTGGTGAAGGTATTCTTATGCTTCACTTTCCCTAGAAAAATTTCTATAATGACATCTCATTTCTTTGGGTTCTACAAATCCCCATAGCCTACGATTTTCTTGTTTATCTTTTCTTGAAAAATGATTCTTTTTCGTCCTTTACAACCTATATTTTTCAACTCTAGTGGTTTTCAACTCTTTCTAGTGTTGTTTCCCCACACCGAGTGATTTTAACATATTTTTCTCTACTTATATAGTAAATCACATGATTTCACTCTAGGGGTTTCTTGGAGTGATTTGGGAAAGTTTATTATTTTTATTATTATTATTATATTTTTTCCCCTTTATCCAATTTATCCTTCCTAGATTATATATTAGGATAATGGTCTCATTCTTTCCTTTGTTATTTCCATATAATTTCTTCCAATACCACATTTAGTTACTTCAAATTCAAATAATTATATTATCATAGTTTTTCCCCAAAAAGAAAACCTTGGCCATCATGACATTATTATCAGTATTTCAATTACTAAATAACAATGTCTTAACTATTATAATTTTGAAATAGAGGGGCATTGCATCCCACCCCTCAAAAAAAAATAAAAATAGAATAACATCATCCTTGGTGTTTATTACTCATGCATTTAATTGGATAACCAAGTTGGAAAATATTTTTTCGTGTTGTCTTCTAGTTCCCAAGTGGACTCCCTGGGATTCAAGTGCCTCCACTACACCTTAACCGAGGCCACATCATTTATTGTAAAAGCTTCATGTGAAACTTGTAAATTATGAATGGACCTGGGGTTGTGGGGAAAATCTCACAGCAAGTGTGGTTCGTCACTGCCCGAACACTTTAGTGGCTCTCGTTCCTTACCCCCGGTACCTTTTTTTATGCCTAGCTCTACAGGTTTTGAGCTAATGTAAGATTGTCCTGGTTGATTTTGATCCCCTTTGTTAAATTCTTTTTTTCTAGTGGTCCTTACCAAATTTCTTTAAATAGGTCAGATTCTACCTCTTCAAATTCATCCCCATCTTGTTTTTATCCTTGCTCTTCCAAGGTCAAGAACCCTTACCTCGATTTTCGAAATGTTGATAACAAAGTCTAGCCTTCCTGACTACTTCATCAATAGTTCTAGGATTATTAAACTCGATTCTTTCTTTATACACCAATGGTAAATAGTTCAAAACTATTTGTACGTAAGAATTTTCTTCTCTAATGTATGGTACATATCAAAGTAGGTTCATGAACTTGGTCACAAACTCATCGGCATGGTAAGCTGTCCCAACGTTAATTCATGGAATTATTTTGCGCAGTTGTGATAATACCTTTCGCTTAGATAACAAGCTTTAAATTTGTGTTGGTAATCCTTGCAAGAAATTATTTCTTCATCGAACATATGTATAATTTTTGTCTCCTCCCACCACAGGGTGGCATTTCCCTGCAATTGCTAAAATACCAATCTCTCTTTCAAGTTTCTTTTGTATTCATACACCTTAAAGTACTTGATCATATTCAAGAGCTAGGATTTCGTGTCCTCCTATTTTTCCCCGTCAAACGTAGAAGGTTTTATCTTTCATAATTCTCCCTGTAATTCCTTCTTCCTATTATCCTTATACGATTTAGAATCTATTTTATCGGATTCCTCCTCACTTCCATATTTGTCCAACATTGATCATGTCGGTTTCTCTTTCAACCATTCTAGCTCAACACTCTTATGACTCAATTTCTCAATCGATTCCCTAATAATTTTCTCTTGTTCCTCACTAGCTTTTCGTAGTCTCTCATTACTACTCCAAAGTTATGCCAATTCTTATTAAAATTTCCTTACTATCTCTACAAAATGACGAGTCATTGAAGTACGGTCTTCCCCCAATTCCACATATAAATTCTCCCCTCAGATAATGATTGGAGTTGACTCCCCATCCTTGAAATAAAGTATACTGACTGTCACAAACTTCTAGGGTAATTTTATTTTTTTCTTGTGTTATCTTTACCATTTTGATAATTAACCTTCTTCACTGGACCATTGCCACTTTCTTAACCAATATTCTTATGGGTTAGTCATTTAATATGCAACAAGCCTATAGTAATGTTCCCAATCAAAGTATAAATGTTCTCAAATTAAGGTCTTGGGCACCATACACATCCTCCTATAGCCTTGGTGTGATATATGATCACTGTTGGGGTTAATGTATGAAATCATGTCCTTGGTTACTTTATAGCATGAGGTTCAATATATTTTTATTAAACTTGATGTGAATATTAAACCTGGTGTCCAAATAATCATGTTCGTGGTGGTACTATACATTATTTAATATTCCCTTTTCACTTATGGCAACTTGTGTGATGTGCCTCTACAAATGCTTAGTGTAATCCTAACAATGGAGCTCCCATTCCAGTGCATCCACGTTGTCTCTCTGATGCAAATTCCAACACTTCTCCTCTACATCACGTATGCCTCTATTTTTGGTATGAGGTTGATGGCCATCAATGCTTGGGTTTATATCGACGATTGTGCTCTCTCCACACAAACCCTAAGGTTCCTACACCCAGTCTCTTGCGCATTTTCTCTAAATATTTGAAACTAGGAGGAGGTGTCTTTCTGAGGCAAGGTGGTTGTTGTTACGCCCATGACCACAATCCCCTAGTTGCATTTTAGCTCACTCAAAAATTCTATGGACAACTACACTCACACTCAGGTAAGGATTTTAGCAATATACCACCAGACCTCAACAGGTTTGTCACCATGAAACTGCTTTATTAGTTGCGATTGGATTTTTTTTCAATTTTTTAGTGTTGTGGGTAAGGTGGAGGTTACTTCTCTAAGTTATTGAGGTCGTTTCTACATAGATATGTTACCTATCCTACTAATTTTTATCCTTAGTTACAAATTCTTAGGTGGTTGAGTTTGTATATTTTTTATTTCGTAGAATTTTTACTCTGACTTTATTTTCGCAAGGAATGCAAATGAAGAAACGATTCTACCGATTTGAGGTTGTTTTCTTCATAGTCTCAACACTCCAAGGTGGGTTTCTCAGGTATGTTTTTTTTGTGTCCCTATCAATTTCTCTTCAATTTACGTCTTAATTTCTCCCCCTTTCCTACTAATTTATTTAAACAGATATGACCCAATTTTAGGTCCATATCTGGTGCCTGGTAATCCTCAGAAATTTCTAGTTTTGGGGTTGTCCATAGAGATATGTTATGGTCCTACTATGAGAGTTATGGTTGCTTTGGATAGATCTTCCTTTAGTCAATAGACATGACGCTTACCTTTTCTTTGTGCATCAGTTGTTCTAAGAAATAGTTAACCCCTTTGAAATCTTCTATCATGTTTGCAATTCACTTTATTACTTGTAGATGTTTAAAATTTATTGAATTTATTAATGTGTGTTTTATTCCCATTTTTAAAATATCCTCTTCGATTGGGATTTTGGGTTAGAATATCAGATGCTACAGTCCTCATTACTCTCTATACAGGGCATGATACGCTACCTCCCCAGCTGTGGACTATGTTACTGGAAGAACACCCTAATGGTTATGCTTAGGTATATACCTCCATAGCCCCCTTCATTTCTAGTATTTCCACACCTTCACTCCTATTCGTAAGAGTAATCTTTTATTTCTGTGTGGAAGAGTAGGAGTGGAGCAAGGTGGTTGAAGTGGACTCCTTTCTAATATTCCACCTACACTTCTCAAGTTGCCCAGATAAGTTGAGTGCACTTGCCTTATTTCTTTTACATTAATAAATTTCCTGAAGTGGCCGTGTTCGCTCAGGTCATGGACTTTTTCCCTCTTTGAGGGTTTTAACCACGTCAAAAATACTGGTATATTGAGCTGTGATATGTTTGTGAGCAATATACTTTGGTGTTCTATCTAAGCAACCTACCATGTAAATTCCTACGTTATCTGTATATCACTCTTTTAGTTAGAAATACAGTATAAGTACTTTGATTGAACAATTATGCTCTCATTATCATAATGGATTCAAACATCTAATTTTATTCTATGAATTAAATGCATGCACATTCTTTAGTCCAATTAAATTGTAACATTCATCTTTAGTACATAATCGTACAAAAATAAAAACATCTTACAGTATCAGATGAAATTAACTTGAAAGAATAGTTTCATTAATTCAAATAAATCATAACCTTCCTCTTTAGTACAAAATCATACGAACATAAAATCATTTTACAATATCAGATGAAATAACTTGAAAGAACAACTTCTGCCTCCCAACCTTGAACCTTCTTTCCTAATTCTAGCCTGTGATGATATGTCCCTCTTCCTTCCCCTGAGAATCAACAACCTTTGTTGTTATAGTGAAGGTATTCTTATGCCTCACTTTCCCTAGCACATTTTCTATAACGACGTCTCATTTCTCTGTCTTCTACAAATCCCCATAGCCTACGATTTTCTTGTTTATCTTTTCTTGAAAAAATATTCTTTTTCATCCTTTACAACCTATACTTTTCCACTGCAGTGATTTTCCACCCTTTCTAGTGTCGTTTCCCCCACACTGAGTGATTTTCCCATATTTTTCTCTACATATATTGTAAATCACATGATTTCACTCCAGGGGTTTTTTGGAGTGATTTGGGAAAGTTTATTATTATTATTATTATTATTATTATATATTATTATTTATTGTTATTATTATTATTATATTATTTCCCCTTTATCCAATTTATCCTTCCTAGATTATGGATTAGGATAATGGTCTCATTCTTTCCTTTGTTATTTCCATATAATTTCTTCCAATACCACATTTAGTTACTTCAAATTCAAATAATTACATTATCATAGTTTTTACCCAAAAGGAAAACCTTGGCCATCATGGCATTATTATTAGTATTTCAATTACTAAATAACAATGTCTTAACTATTATAATTTCTAAAATAGAGGGGCATTACATCTCCCCCCCAGCCAAAATAGAAGAACATCGTCCTTGGTGTTTATTACTCATGCATTTAATTGGAAAACCAAGTTGGAAAATATTTTTTCATGTTGTCTTCCAGTTCCCAAGTGGCCTCCTTGGGATTCAAGTGCCTCCACTACACTTTAACCCAAGCCACATCATTTAATGTAACAACTTCATGTGACACTTGTAAATTATGAATGGACATGGGGTTGTGGGGAAAATCTGGTAGCAAGTGTGGTTCACCACTACCCCAACACTTTAGTGGCTCTCGTTCCTTACCCCCGGTGCCGTTTTTTATGCCTAGCTCTATAGGTTTTGAGCTAGTGTAAGGTTGTATTGGTTAATTTTGATCCCCTTTGTTAAATGTTTTCCGCTAGTGGTCCTTACCAAATTTCTTTAAATAGGTCATATTTTACCTCTTAAAACTCCTCCCCATCTTGTTTTTATCCTTGCTCTTCCAAGGTCGAGAACCCTCACTTCGATTTTTGAAATGTTGATAACAAAGTCTAGCCTTCCTGACTACTTCATCAATAGTTTTGGGATTATTAAACTCAATTCTTTCTTTATACACCGATAGTAAATAGTTCAAAAATCTTTGTACCTTATCATTTTCCTCTCTAATGTATGGCACACACCAAAGTAGGTTCATGAACTTGGTCACAAACTCATCGGCATGGTAAGTTGTCCCAATGTCAATTCATGGAATTTTTTTGCCCAGGCGTGATAATACCTTTCACTTAGATAATGAGCTTTAAATTTGTGTTGGTAATCGTCTCTAGAAATTGTTTTCTCATTGAACATATGCATAATTTTTGTTTCCACCCACCACAGGGTGGCATTTCCCTGTAACTGCTAAAATACCAATCTTGTTTTCAAGTTTCTTTTGTATTCATACACCTGAAACTACTTGATCATATTCAAGAGCTAGGATTTCATGTCCTCCTCTCTTTCCCCGTCAAAGGTAGGAGGTTTTATATTTCATAATTCTCCCTGTAATTCCTTCTTCTTATTATCCTTATAGGATTTAGAATCTGTTTTATCGGATTCCTCCTCACTTCTATATTTTTCCGACATTGATCATGTTGGTTTCTATTTCGATCATTCTAGCACAACACTCTTATGAATCGATTTCTCAATCAATTCCCTAATCAGTTTCTCCTGTTCTTCACTAGCTTTTAGTAGTCTCCCATTACTACTCCAAATTTGTGCCAATTCTTATTGCAATTTCCTTACTATCTCTACAAAATGAGCAGTCATTGAAGTACCGTCTTCCCCCAATTCCACATATAAATTCTCCCCTTCGATAATGATTTGGGTTGACTCCTCCATCCTTCAAATAAAGTAGAGTGACTGTCATGAATTTCTAGGGTAATTTTATTTTTTTCTCATGTTGTCTTTACCATTTTGATAATTAACCATGTTCACTGGACCATTGCCACTTTCTGAACCAATATTCTTATGGGTTAGTCATTTAATATGCAACAAGCCTATAGTAATGTTCCCAATCAAAGTATAAATGTTCTCAAATCAAGGTCTTGGGCACCATACACATCCTCCTATATCCTTGGTGCGATATATGATTATTGTTGGGGTTAATGTATGAAATCATGTTCTTGGTTACTTTATAGCATGAGGTTCATTGCATTTTTATTAAACTTGATGTGAATGTTAAATGTGGTGTCCAAATATTCATGTTCTTGGTGGTAGTATACATTATTTCATCTCCCCTTTTCACTTATGGCAACCTGTGTGATGTGCCTCTACAAATTCTTAGTGTAATCCCGACAACGGAGCTCACAATCTAGTGCATCCACGTTGTCTCTCTGATGCAAATTCCAACGCTTCTCCTCTGCCTCACGTATGCCTCAACTTTTTGTGTGAGGTTGATGGCCATCACTGCTTGGGTTTTATTAACGATTGTGCTCTCTCCACACAAACCCTAAGGTTCCTACACCTAGTCTCCTGCGCATTTTCTCTAAATCTTTGAAACTAGGAGGAGGTGTCTTTCTGAGGCAAGGTGGTTGTTGTTACGCCCACCACCACAATCTCGTGGTTGCATATTGGGTCACTCAAAAAATTCCATGGACAACTACACTCACACACAGGTAAGGATTTTAGCAGTATACCACCAGACCTCGACATATTTGGCATCATGAAATTGCTTTATTGGCTACGATAGGATTTTTTTTCAATTTTTGATTGTTGTGGATAAGGTGGAGGTTACCTCTCTGAGTTATTGAGGTCACTTCTACATAGATAGGTTATCTATCCTAATGATTTTTTATTTTTAGTTACAAATTCTCATGTGGTTGAGTTTGTATATTTGTTATTGCGTAGACATTTTACTCTGACTTCATTTTCACAAGGAATGCAAATGAAGAAATGATTCTGCCCATTTGAGGTTGTTTTCTTCATAGTATCAGTACTCCAAGGTGGGTTTCTCAGGTATGCTTTTTTTGTGTGTCCTTATCAATTTCTCTTGAATTTACGTCTTAATTTATCCCCCCTTCCTACTGATTTATTTAAATAGAGATGACCCAGTTTCAGGTCCATATTTGATGCCTGGTAATCCTCAGAAATTTCTAGTTTTGGGGTTGTCCATAGAGATATGTTATGGTCCTACTACGACAGTTATGGTCGCTTTGGACAAAGCTTCCTTCAGTCAATAGACATGACGCTTAAGTTTTCTTTGTGCATCGGTTGTTCTAAGAAATAGTTAACCCCTTTGAAATCTTCTATCATGTTTGCACTTTATTACTTATAGATGTTTAAAAATGATTGAATTTATTAATGTGTGCTCTATTCCCATTTTTAAAATATCCTCTTCGATCAGGATTTTGGGTTATAATATCAGATGCTACAGTCCTCATTACTCTCTGTACATGGCATGATACGCTACCTCCCTAGTTGTGGACTATGTTTCCGGAAAAACAACCTGATCGTTATTCTCAGGTACAGACCTCCATAGCCCCCTTCATTTTTAGTATTTCCTCACCTTCGCTCATATTCGTAAGATTAATATTTTATTTATGTGTGGAAGAGTAGGAGTGGATCAAGGTGGTTCAAGTTGACTCCTTTCTAATATTCCACCTACACTTCTCAAGTTGTCCAGATAAGTTAAGTGCATTTGTCCTCTTTTACCTTTCTAATTCCATAGCATCAATTTTCTTCAACGCAAAACACCTCATGTGTGTTCTAATTTGGCTATTGGTGTGTGTAGGTTCTAGTATCCACATTCCAATTTCGGGGTGTCCCCTTGGAAGGAATATGGAATGGCATGCAAATATTTATTTGAACCCTCCAAGTTAGTTCCTATCCCTCATTCTGGGGATTCCACTGGAATTATCAAACAAAATTTGAAAGAATACTATGGCACACAACTACTACGCCTTCACTGAGTAGTGTTTGCTTCTTTTTATTGTTCTAAGCGATACCAATAGAGACTACGTATATTATTGAAGTGTCAAGTTATTTAATTCCATAGAGGACAGGGGTTAAACTTGTTAATTGGATTTAAAATGATGACATGTTTGTTCTATGTCTATATTTTTTTTCTTTCATAAATACAAAGTGTTACTTTTTTAGGATTTCTGATTATGATGAAACACGCTCATGGTTTATCTCCTTTGCTATAAGGCATTAACTTATTGTTTAAATTTCGTTTTGAGATATTTCTTTCATTAATTTTATGAACTGTGTAGTAATTAAATCCCAAATACAACATTCTGCAGAAAGTTAATGTGTATTCTAGAATTGTACCTTGCTCAGTAATAATCCTGATGGAATTCCAACACCTACTTTTCTGTTTCTTTACCCTATTTGGTAAACAAATTATGTTAAGGGAATTTTTCTTACTATTTATCTAATTATTCATTTCCTTTCTAACTAGTCTCCCTAACTCTTTGTTTGGATTTTCCCTTGCGTAACTTGCGACTGGGACATTTCCAAAATTGTTTAGACTTGACGCTTTCACTTCCATATTTCTTTATCTCTCCATGCTAACTAGGTCCCATTTTATTTTTTCGACATATTTCCACTTTTTTAACACCTATACATATGAAAACATCTCCATTTATGAATATTTATTAAAACATGTTTGCACGCTTCTAGTTAGCAAACCCAGAGATCGTTCTACGTTAGGCCACTAGTTCCTACATTATCAAGACTATGTTATAAAAGAAAAATTCTATTGTTATCTTTATTCACTGGTAATCCTTGTGAATCTCTCTCTACTTACATCATTCAGCCGCTTCTCTCAACTAAATCTCCTTTTTACAGTCGCACTTACATTTCAATTTTCACTAGCAACTAAATAATGTCAAAGCAAGAGGAGTTATAGCTAGAATGCTTAAATATATACATTATACTGAACTTGCTATTGATATCTATTCATATATGATACATTCAATTAAATATTAACTTCCTCTCGCTTATTTGTATATCATTCTTTTAATTCGTAATACACTACAAGTACTTTGATTCAACAACTATTCAACTCGCATTATCATAATTGATTCAAACGTCTAATGTTAGTCTATGAATTAAATGCATACACATAATTTAGTCCAATTAAATCGTAACCTTCCTCTTTATTAGAGAATGATACGAACATAAAAAAAATTACAATATCAAAAGAAAATAACATGAAAGAACATTTTATGCCTCCCAACCTTGAACCTTCTCCCCTGGTTCTTCCCCATGCTGAGATCTCCCTTTTCTTTTCCCTCAGAATCATCAACCTCTAGTGCTCTGGTGAAGAAATTATTATGCCTCATTTTCCTTAGCAGAATTTCTATAACAATGTCTCATTTTTTTGGGTTTTGCCAATCCCCATAGCCTAGGCTTTCCCTATTTTTATTTTCTTAAAAAGTATTATTTTTCATCCTTTAAATCCCGTCTTTTTCCACTATGGTGCTTTTCCTCTGTTTTGATTTTGTTTCCCCTGCATTGAGTGATTCTCTCAGTTTTTTCTCTACTTATCTAGTAAATCACATGATTTCACTCGAAGGTTTTTTTGCAGTGATTTGGGAAAGTTTGATATTATTATTATTATATTTTTTTTCCTTTATCCAATCTATCCTTCCTAGATTATGGATTAGGATAATGATATCTTTCATTCCTGTGTTATTTCCAGATAATTTCTTCCACTACCAAATTTAATTACTTCAAATTAAAATAATTACATTATCATAGTTTACCTCCACAACGCAAACCCTGACCATCATGCCATTATTATCAGTATTTCAATTACTAAATAACAATGTCTTAAATATTATAGTTTTTGAAATGGAGGGGCCTTACAATGATTTGGAATGGTATGAGGGATACGTTGGGGTATTATCCTTAGCTATGGCGTGGGGATACACACAAACTCTCCCATGCTCTTGTTGTAGGTTTTAACCCCGTACATAAATAACCTACATACAAATTCTAAAACACAAAAAATAAATAATGCGAGAGCATAACACATAAAACACATATACACAAATATTTTCCCCTGGATCCCAAAACCGGGACTACTAGCTTGATTTTTCATTATTTTCCTTTCAATGTTATAATACAATTTTATACATGTTGAAGCATCCAATACCACGAACTGAAAATTATTGCATCCAAAACCATGTGTGAAAAATCAAGCAAAAAAGCATAGGTAGGTCCGCCCAACCTAATATAGGGTCCAAAAATAAAATTTTCTGAGGTGCTGCCCCAGACACCATAGAGTTGGGTTACCTATAGCCCTCAAACCCCTTGCGACCGCCGCCCCGACTACACAATCGACACAATGAAGGGGGCGCTCCACCCCCCTTCTAACTCCCCAGTTAACTACGTCGACTAGTCATGGAAAGAATATAATACAACCCAACATTCTCCCACTTGTTTACATTCCACAGGGGGCCACAAGACAGCTTAGTCATTTATCCATCCCTGCAACACCGATTTCTTATCTACACCAAGAGAACTTCTCAAAGCTCATAGACTTTTTTAATGCATCTGCACTATTCTTCAAAGTGTCCACCTTTACCAACAACACCTTTTTGTCTTCTCTCATATCCTCACAAAGTGATACTAAGCATCAATGTGCTTTGTCTTTGAATGATATGTAGGGTTCTTTGCCAATAAAATTACACTTTGGCTATCACAGTCTATCATTATAGCTCCCTTACTAACCCCATTTTTTAACACAATCTCTGCAACTAAACTGCTTCCTTGCTTGCCAAGTGACTGCCATGTATTCTCCCTTTGTAGTTGATAGTGCCACTATAGATTATTTCTTACTCATCCAACTGACTGCAGTTCCAAATAGGTTAAACACATACCCACTTGTAGATCTTTTCTGATCTAGATCTCTAGCCCAATCTACATCAATAAAGCCCCAAATATCCAACACTCTATCCAATATTGGTCTTCCTTGGTAGCACAAACCATAATCACAAGTGCCACACAAATACTTGAAAACCCACTTCACTATTGTCCAATGCACCTTCCCTGGTTTTCACATAAACCTACTCAATACTCCCACTACATGTGCAATGTCCGGTCTAGTACAGACCACCACGGACATTAGGCTACCAACTACACTTGCATATGGAACACGAGACATGTCCTCTTCCTCTTATTGTGTCTTGGGACACTATTCAGCAGATAACTTTACACCTACAGGAATAGGAGCCTTCATCGGTTTACTATCTTGCATATTAAACCTCTGTAATATTGCCTCAACATAATTCCTCTAGTTTAACCAAAGCTTCCTCTTTATCCAATCTCTTTTAATTTCCATGCCCAAAATATAGTTTGTAGCACAAAGATCTTTCATGTCGAATCTGGAGGACAAATGGATCTTCAAATCCTGGATAATTTCTTTGTCATTTCCAACCAGCAACATATCATCCACATATAAGACAAGATAAATAACACAGTCACCAATTAATTTAAAATACACACACTGATCTGCTTTCCTTCTCGTGAAGCCAAGTCCCCATATAAATGTATCAAATTTCCAATACCACATCCTTGGTGATTGTTTTAACCCATACAGAGACTTCTTTAACTTTCATACTATTTCTTTCTTACCCTTCACAGCAAAACCTTCAGGTTGCTTCATGTAGATCTCCTCTTCCAGATCCCCGTGAAGAAATGTTTTCTTCACATCCCTCTGTTCTACCTCAAAACCAAAAGCAACAACAACAGATAGAAGTAATATAATAGAAGCTACCTTAGCAATAGGAGAAAATTTTCACCAAAATCAATTATCGACACCTCGGATAACCTCTTGCTTCCAACTAAGCTTTGTATTTCTCCACCTTTCCTTCTGCATTTGTCTTCTTCTTGAACACCCATTTGCTGCCAATGGATTTCCTTCTAGTCAAAAGCTCCACCAGATCCCATGCCTCATTTTTGTGCAAAGATTCCATTTCATCAACCATGGCCTCTTTCCAGAGTTTTCCATCCTCTGAATCTACTGCTTCCTTCACAATTCTAGGATCATCATCAGTAATAGATAAAGCAAAATTTGAACAGAAAGTAGATGGACTATACCTTTATGGTTGCCTTCTTTCATAAACTGGTCTTCTCACACCCGGAGTTTGTGACTCTTCATCTTCTGATTCCTCCTCTACTGTAGAGTCTAAATCTTCCTCCTTAAGCTCAAACTATATCTTCTTAGGTTCCTTTGGTTGGAATTCATGTTTAATAACATCTTTCACCTCTCTGAACACCACATCTCAGTTGTACACAACCTTCCTTGTTACTGGGTTCCAAAGCTTATAACCCTTTAAACCATCCTTATACCCAATAAAGATGCACTTTTTAGATTTACTATCCAACATTGTTCCTTTCTCCTTTGCAACATGCACATATGCATCACATTCGAATACACTCAGATGTGAAAGAGAGGGATTTTTACCAGTCCATACCTCTTGTGGAGTTTTATCCTAGAACGTTGATGAAGGTGATATTTTGACCAGGTAACATGCAGTCAACACCACTTCTACCCAAAATTCTGTCCTAACCCGACATCATTGAGCATGCTTCTTGCCCTTTCCATCAACATCTTGTTCATTCTTTCTTCAACTCCATTTTTCTCAAGTGTGTATGGAGTAGTCTTCTATCGTGCTATACCGCACTTCTTATAGAATTCTTTAGATTCCTTGCTGTGAAACTCTCCACCTTTATTTATCCTCAACACCTTTATCTTCTTCTCTATATGGTTTTCCACTAGAGCCTTAAATTCGTTAAACTCGTAAAAAACTTCATATTTCTTCTTAAGGAAATATATCCATGTATTCCTTAAGAATTCATCTATAAATGATACATAGTACACAGAATTTCCTAGTGACAGAACCTTCATAGGTCCAAACACATCATTGTGCATAAGTTCTAATATATGTTTCACCCTTTTACCACCAGAAGGTAAACTCACCCGATTATGCTTCCCATATACACAATTTTCATAGAAATCAAAATCCAGAGAGGTATTACTCATACCTTCTACCATACCTTTACCATGAAGTATTTGAAGACCCTTCTCTCCAATATGTCTAAGCCTTTGATGCCACAACATGGTCTTGTCTCCAGAGACCACCAGATTTTCTCCTCCACTTTCAGGAACCACAGAGTTGTTGCACCCATCAACAATAGTTCTACCTTGTAGCTTGTACAGAGTTCCAATCCAAACTCCCCGCATCAATACCAATGCTCCTTGAAGCATCTTGCAAGTATCCTTGTACAACACTATTTTTACACCTACATCATCCAAGAAATCAAATTTCTGGCCAATGCAGGAATATGCAAAACACGTGGAAGTGTTCTAACCCTTCCACCTTGTAACTTCAACTTTACTTTTCCACGACCAATGATTCTAGCCTTCCTGTCATCCCCCAAGAAGAGATCACCACCATCATATTTCTCATACTCGCAGAACCACTCTATATGGGGAGTGAAGTGAAAGGAAGCACATAAGTCATTCAACCATGCCTCATGATATACATGTGTACTTGAAGAAGTTAAGTACACATCCCCACCTTCATCTGAGGTGGTTTTCTACTCTATAGAAGGAGCATCATCAGATCCCTTTCCTTTATCAAGAGCTTTAGATTTACAATCCCTTTTGTAGTGGCCTTCCTTTTTACATTTCCGGCACACCACCTTTACAGGCTTTCCTGGAGATTTAGATCTCCCTTTAGATTTTGATCTCCCACTTATTGAATTATTTTTGTTTCTATTCTTGGACCATCCTCGTACAGACAAGGCATCACCATTCTAGCTCTCCATATTTTTTCATCTCATTTCCTCCGTCAGCAAGGATGAGACTATTTCATCAAACTACAAGGCAATTGTATTGCTACCTATTGCAATAACTATAATATCCCACGAATCTGGTAGAGAACACAACAAACTAATGCACTTATATTCATCTAAAATTTTAATATCAACATATAATAATTGACATACCACAATATTAAATGTGTTCAGATGCTATGTCACCAATTCTCCATCTTTTATCCCCTAGTTCTACAACTTTTTCCACAGAAACGATTTATTCACCAAAGACTTAGATTGGTATAAAGTCCCTAACTTGTCCTGCAAAGCCTTCACCATAGCTTCCCCTGATACATTCATAAATAATAAATTTGAGACACACAATCGTATTGTGCTCTTTGCCTTCAATCCAACTTATTCCATTCTTCATTAGACACTCTCGTTTGTTTAGTACCTGGATCTACCGTGATCCACTGATCTTTATCCACTAATAGTTCCTCCATCTTCGGTTTCCACATCTAAAAACTCTGACCATTAAATTTCTTGATCTCTATATTTCCATTGCTCACTATCTTCTTTTACCACTAGAATCGATCTCACAGATCTCCCACTGAACTAGGTCTACCACAGGGCCAAGCGAAATCCCTCAATAACAAAGGCGGCCCCTTGAAGCCAAAATAGCTCTGATACCAAATATAGGTTTCAACCCCGTATAAAAATTACCTGCATACGAATTCTAAAACACATAAAATAAACAACGCGAGAGCATAACACATATACACAGAGATTGCCCCCTGGATCCCAAAACCGGGAATACCAGCTTGATTTTTCATTATGTTCATTTCAATGTTACAATACATATTTATACATGTTGAAGCATCCAATAACATGGACTAAAAACAATCGCATCCAAAATCATGTGAGAAAAATCATGCACAAAACCATAGGTAGGTCTGCCCAACCTAATATAGGGTCCAAAAACAAAATTTTCTAGGGCGCTGCCCTAGACCCCATAGAGTAGGGTTACTTGCACCCCTCAAACCCTCTGTGACCCCTCCCCCAACCCCCCCCCCCCCCCGCTATGCAATCTACACAACGAAAGGGGGCCTCTGCCCCCCTTTTAACCCGTCGGTTAACTACATCTGCTAGTCATGGAAAGAATATAACAAAACCCAACACTTACTTACCATTTTAAATAGTAAGGTTTTTCCCAGTTCACCAATATAAATAGTGTGGCTCAAACTACAATATGACAACAAGGTTGGTTATCTGTTGTTGAATTAAACCCTCTGTGAATTTATAGGGAGGAATGGTAAAACTTTTATGATTATTTGCATTCTCATATCAAAATTAACGAAAATGATGATGAGTTGATCTAATCTCTGGCTCCCTATGGTATTTATACTCCTGAGTTGGGATACATTGACCTCAATGTTCTTGTCCAAAATTTCGAGCTATCTTAGTGGTAGAGGGTGCTTTAGAAGTCAAAATTCCCCTCCAAAGCTCGTTTTTTGGTCTAGTGCATTATGTATAGAAAAGTTCCCATTTGGGATATTATGGAATGTAAACATAAAATAGGGCCCAAATGGTGTGCATTGTGCAATGGAACTGACAAATTAATTGGTCATCCTTTTGTCCACTGATCCTTTAAAAAACAAGTATTGTTTTCTTGTCGTTCAAAGTTTAGTCAAGAATATAGATGGGAAGGTGTCTCATTAAAAGAGGTTTGTAAAGTAGGGAATGTGAATAGGGTAACAAAAAATTTTAGGGCTCTCTCCCTCATTGTCAGTTGGGGCATATGGTTGGAAAAAAACAAGAATTTTTTCCCCATAAAGAAACGATTGCAATTGATGGTTTATTCATTCTCTCCTACTATCCCTAATCAAAGATTGCCTCAGGTGGTGTAACAGTGCTCATGGATAATCCAGATGTCAACATTTCTTAGGGTTATTTTTGTGGGGTTTCACAATGGGACGAATCCATTTATGGGGGTGGTTTTTGTAACATATCAATTGTTCATTCTTTTCATATTAAAATAGGTTTGGGAAGAGGTACAAATAATTTGGCTAAAATTATAGCATCCATATCTCTTATTACTTTTGTGCAGAAAAAAGATTGTGATCATCTTGAGTGTTTTGGTGATTCCTTGTTATTGGTTAATTGGGTGAATAAGACTCAACAGTGCCACAATATATCATTTTTTCATATTGTGGAGGATATTCATAGACTAAAAAATTATTTACTTCCTTGTAATGCTTTCATGTATACACAAAGAGGAATCATGTTTGTGACAAACTTTTAAAGGATGGCTTGCCTTTTAACCTGGGGTTATGGTAGGTGATTGAGATGATGGACACTTATCACTTTGAGTTTTATCATAGACCTTATATGGACAAGCCTCCACATGTTTTTCTTATTTAGTTATTTAGTTTTTTACTCATATTATGATGCGTCTTAATAGATTTTGTATCTATATAATAGTTATTTTGTGACTAGTTCCAGTGTTTGATGTTGTTCAGAAATAGAATGATTATAGAATTTTTTTGATGTCCATAAATGTAAGAACATATTCGTTAGTCTTCTTTTGTAGTTTTATATGTATGCTACAAAAGGATTTGGGGAGATTCCTAGCGAATGCACACTTCTAGTGTGCATATGAAAGATGTATTTCTTTCAAATAAGAATGGAAGTATAATTTTTTGAAGTGTTAAATATATATATATATTATATAAATATATAGATATATCAAAGTGTTATAAATAGTGTGTGTGTGTGTGTGTCCTGTGTTTGTATCCCACATGAACCTAGAAGCCTGCCTAAACATGTAACTACTAGTAAACCTCTAGGGTCTACAACTTGTCTCCTCTTTGTAAACTAGGCCACAAATAAGGGGGTTTGAAGCTTGTAGCTATCATTTTCTAAAATTTCACATTACTTTCAATCACCAATTTAGCAAACCCCTTGGGTTAAGCTATTAATTAGAAAAGAAATAATTTGAAATTTATATATATATATATATATTTATAACAATAATTTGATACATTAATATAGATAATTTCTATAATTACTATATAAAAATATTTA
Organism: Pinus taeda; assembly: GCA_000404065.3. Taxonomy (NCBI): domain Eukaryota; kingdom Viridiplantae; phylum Streptophyta; class Pinopsida; order Pinales; family Pinaceae; genus Pinus; species Pinus taeda. The sequence goes on from APFE031228099.1 coordinate 85,631, forward strand.
AAATCATTAAATCATAAAAAAATTAATAGGAAAGGTAATTATTTTTTAGTTATAAAAAGTCTTAGAAACCAATATATTGATCTTAATGGCATAACTTTAATGGGCCTAATGGCTAAGAACTTGTGTTTTCTCATAATATGTCAGAGGTTGAAAACTATAGGGGGGTAGAGTATGTTTTCCTCCATAGACTTTAACAGTGAGATTATTATGCGAGGATGGGTCTCTTGAACCATAGACAAGGGGGTCTGATAAACCAATTTACTAATTTGGTGTCTGGCTTGACCTTTGCTTTAGAATTATATTATTGGTAACATTTAGTGAATTATCTGATGAGATCCCGATAAATATGTTATATGGGAATAGTTCAACTAATTGAACATATCTTTAATTACGTTATATGAAAAAGGAATGATAGATAGAAAGATATGAAACGAGACAATTTTTTTTTAATTATATTATTTGAATATCCCTACTTAAATTTTTGCATATGTATTTTCACCATACATTAATATATGTCTCATATTAATTTTTTATTTTTTTTTGTAAGTCAATATTCTATTCCTTAATCCAAAGGGGAGTACATAGATACCCAAAAGTAGTTGGTCTCGCAGAAACCAAGTTTGTTGACCAATGCTAGCTAGGAATTAGATATAAGAAAAAGAATAGTAAGGGAAGTAGTCCACACCATAGAAGAAAAAAAGCACCAGAATACATGAAAAATGTTAAAAAATGACTATCACCATGCTTAATCATCTAAAGTAATAGAAGCTCTGTTCTCTGGCCCAATACCTAAGGTGGAGGAGGGCGATATGAACATCTAACATGGTACATAAAATGAGATAGCTAGGTTTACATCATGTCTACATTTTCAGCGATAAGATTATGCCCTCACCAAATCACCACCATTCTTTCTCGGAGATGAAATTGGAAATATTCCAACTAATTAAGCATCTTCGTCATAGGTTCATGCTCTTCCTTACGAGTCGTATATTGTGCCCGTGGAAGATATTGCAGAGATTTTTCCAAATTACACTAAGCATTGGAATGACTAGAAGGGCCATATTTTCCATACAGAGCCATAACTCCTCTAATACACTAGCTACCACACCCTAGAGTGTTTCCGCCTTAGCTTTGGTTAGCTAGTAGCTACTTACGGCCACCACCCCCATGGAGACATCGCGAGGAACTTCCACTACCGTGTACACTAATCCTTTATACCTACCCACTGTAATACCTCCCTCGATTAGGTGACAATGCTAGAAGGGGCACTTTATCCATTTTTCATCTTGGAGACGGCCTCATTATGGACCCATTGAGCTAAGATAAAAGCCTCCAAACTATCCCATGGAATATGTGTGTCTTACAGTGGCACCCCTACCCATACTTAAACCCAATATTAAACCAACCTCATGCAAGTCACCATATAGAAATAAGCTAGAATAAATCAATTTGGCAGCTGAGCTAGCTCAGATAGAATGATATTCTTTAGGCCTAAATCCCAACACCAATACCCTTGACCCGGTGGAGACTCGAGCACTAACCACCCCCAAAGAACAGTAACACCCATATTTGAGATACACACATGGAGGCACCACCTTGTTATCTCGAATCTTGGTTGAATGTCAAGAAAGGATAAAGGACCCCCATAAAAACCAAGACCACCTAGCTCCTAGAAGAAAACCTCTCCACACTCAACCCAAGCTAAGGAAAACTTGCAGCAATAGGTTTCACTATTCAAACCTAGACAATAAGAACCAATATCCAAACTAGAATGCACTCGCAAAAAGCAAGAGTTGACCTAGGCAGAGACAAACCCAAAATACCAAGGCTATAGTACACAGAGCAAACACCACGTCAATGATCACCTAGTCTTAAGACACTACAAACCAATTTCCCTTGACAAATAAGGACAGTGAAAAATCCTACAGACATGACAAATAACCCAAATCTAATGAAAAACGACATAAAGCACAAGCCAAACCAGCTTACCTCCCACAGATGATGAACTATTTTCTTGAAGATGTCATGCCCCTCTGAATTTCTAGTGCCTTAGCCTACACTACCTCTCTACCTCCTCTAGGGGCCTGGCACCCACCCACGGGGAGGAAACACTTTCCATTGAACATTTTACCACCACTGTTGCATTCTCAAAATAACTCAGGCCTCTCGCCACCTTTTATGTTAAGTTTCCAATTTTCCATTGTTGTTCACATGCTTCCATACAACATGCATGCTCGAACATAATTAACATAACTGGATACACAACGTGGGAGAAAATACCCTCCACCTTCCCATCCTTCTGCTTTATGCCCATTATCATATACCATGCTTTTGCGCTTGTACCTTTGTTTTCTTAAGACCTGATGCCACCATTGAGCAAGATTCAAAAATATCTTTAATGGTAAATATATTAATTATAATTTGGAGAACAATTCAAGCCATTAGGTTCATCATTTTAAATGGTAAAAATAAAGATTCTAAATCAACAAACTCATATGTGAATGTAGGAATATAAAAGAGCAAGATTTTTATCTTTTTACAAAAGAATAATACATGAAATTCTCATCACCCTTTTACAAAATACAATATCCAATGTTATAAAATTCAATTGAATCCTAATGACTTTGTTTTTACACAAAAAAATGGTGAAGGCACTTAAACCTATCCCTCTTCAAGAAAACCTACTAATGACTCCATAATCCAATTAGAGTACAAAGATACTTTATATATTCATTTGTGGTTGTTAAAAGCATTGTTCACACCTTTCAACTATAGACCTATCATTTAGGGTCTAAGGCCATCTAATTCTCATGCTAGGAATGATTAAGGCATCAAAACTCCTAATAACACCTATATCCTAGCAAGAGGCCAAGGATCACATAGAAAAGGATTGTGTGGTAAATTGAGTTAACATTCATGGCTCCTAATACTACGAATGTCAATTTAGAGTGTAATGGATGTTGGTTCCCTATCTAAAATAGTCAAGCACTCAAGACCCATGTGGTGGGAGATATATGTGAGAGAGGGAGTGAGAATAAGAGAATGAAGGGAAGACATAGTCAGAGAAATGAAGGGGGGAAGAGAGATTGGTAAAGAGAGATAATGTGGGGGAGAGAGGGGTTGGTACTAAGCGAGGGAGGGAAGGAAAGATATTAATGTTTAGGGAGCTGAAGAGAGAGTTGGGAGAAGAAAAAGAGGGGTACAATAGGAGAGAGAGGAAGATGGTGGTAGAGAGTAAGGGTTAAATTTTGAGAGAGGGAGTGATGAAAAGGGATAGGGATAAATGAGGAGAGAACGTAAAACCTAAGAGAGAGGTGAAGAGGGAAAGAAAGGGGGTACTAGGGAACAAAGAGAGAGTGAAAGTGGGTGATAGGGGTAGATATAGAGAGAGGGTGAAAGAGTTAGTGAGCATGAGAGAGAGAGAGAGAGAGAGAGAGAGAGAGAGAGAGAGTAGTTGAATATATAGGGGGAGAGAGGGAGGGAGGGTGAGATAGAGTGAGAGGGATCAAGTGAGGGAGGGAGGGATAAGGTGATAAAGGGGAAGGGGAAGTGAGATAGGTGATCAAATATCTAGGGAAGAGGGGGTGAGGGAGTGAAGAAAAGAGGGAAAAATAGAAACACACACACACACACACACACACACACACACACACACATATATATATATAGAGAAGAAAGGATGGAAAGATAGAGGAGGAGAGAGACATAACTTTTAAGGGTTCACTCTGAAGGAAGGCATAAGGGAGGGAGATAGAGAAATAGATGAAGGGATATGGAATAACTTATATAGAGAGGGCCAATTAGGTGGGGAAGAGAGAGAGAGGGACAGAATGTGAGAAGCTAGACAAAGATGGACAAGAAGTGAATGGGAGAGGGTTCTAAAGATGTGTGTGTGTGTGTGTGTGTGATAGATAGAGAAAGAGAGAGTGAGGGATTATTGGGGGAAGAGGGCGAGAGAGATTAAGAAAGAGGAGGGGGGAGAGGGAGAGAGAGAGAGAGAAAGGGAGGGAGTTATATGGAGATTAATAAGAGAAATAATAGGGGTTGGGGAGAGTAATACATGTAGGGAGGTTGTCTAAGAGGTGGAGAGTTAGGGGATAAAGAGAGAAAGAGGGAGGAATAGCGAGATGTGAAGAGGGAAATATGGGGTGATAATGGAGAGGGGAGAGTGTGTGAGAGGGTTACATTTGGAGGATGATACATAGGAAGAGGTAGAGAGGGGAAGAGAGTGAGTGAGCATGTGATAGAGAGGGTGGGAGGTGAGGGAGAGAGATAGAGGGAGTGAAGGAGGGTGGTGGGAGATGGAGTGGGAGAAAAATATAAGGGAGATATGTATGGAGGGTGAAACATAGTTGGACAGAGTGGGAGAGAGGGAGTGAGGGAGGGATAGTGTTTGAGATAATAAGGGGGAAGAGAGATACGTGGGAAAGAGATAGAGAGGGATTTAAGAAATGAAGATAAATGGACACACACAAACACACATAGAGAGAGACGGAATAGGAAGCACAAGAAAGAGAGGGTGAAGGGGTAGTGAGAAAGAGGGATTAATATAAATTTATGAAGAGGTAAAGAGTGTGATATATTAGGGAAGTGAGGGAGAAGGAAAGTATTGGAGATAGAAAAATTGGGGTGGGGTGGAGACAAATAGTAATAGATAAGGAGGGAGAGGGAAGAAGTGAGGGAGGTAAATATAAAGTGGGGCGGAGAGAGGGTAGAGAGAAAGAGGGAGGAGGAGAGAGGATATTGTGGGGAAAAAGAGGCACTAATGAGAGAGAAAGGGAAGGTGGGAGGGTAGAGAAAATTAGGGTTGGCAAAAGAAATATGGCAAGTGGAGTTGTTTTTGTTATGAAGAGACTGAGGAATGGAGGGATTAAGAAATATATTAGGTAATGGTGGGAGAGAGATAATGAGAGAGGGTTGGGAAAACTATGGGAAAGAGGTCCAAAGGTAAAGTGTGAGAGAGAGAGAGAGAGGGAGAGAGAGAGTGATTCAAGAGAGATGATATCTCTCTCTCCATGCACACACATATATATGTGTGTGTGTGTGTGTGTCTGTGTGTGTACCTCCTCTTCTAATTAGTCTCCATATCTCTCTCTAACCCACCTTCTATCCCTCTATTTCTCTCCTTCTCTATCCGTCTCTCTCTCTCTCTTTCTCTCCCTCTCTCCCTCTCTCTCTCTCTCTTCTTCCCTCTCACCTTCTCTTTTTCTCCCCCTCAGTCTCTCTCTACTCTTCCTTCACTCCCTACCTCTCTATTTCTCTCTATCTCTCCACACGCACATACATATATCCATGTATTATTCTCCCTCTCCCTCACTCTCTGTCATCTAGTTCTCTCTATCTCTTTCACTCTCTCCTTCTCTCTCACTCTCTCTCACTCTTTCTCCCTCTCTCATTGTACTTCCTAACTACAAATTTCTATATCACTCACCCTTCATATATATCCCCCTCCTTTTTCTCCCTCACTCTCCTTTATCTTATTTTGTCTCTATCTCCACCCACACTATATATTTCTCTCACCCTAGTTTCTTACGTGCACACACACACACACACACACACACACAAAAATATATATCACTCTCACTTGTTCCCTATTTCTATCTCACTTTCTCCCCATCCATCTCCAATTATATCTCCCTCTCTCTTTCTCCCCTTATTCCTCAATCCCTCCATAAAAAACCCATTTCAACGTTATTTCTCCTTCTCCCCTTCTCTCCCTCCCTCCCTCATCCTCATTCTCTTCCTTTCCCCTCTCCTTAGCTAATTATCTCTGTCAATTATACCTCACTCCATGACACTCTATCTATCTATATATCCCCCTCACTCTCTCTATATATATTTCCCCCATCTCTCTCTCTTTCTCTCTCTCTCTCTCTCTCTCTCTCTCTCTCCACCTCTCGGTGAGCCTTGTGCTTCGGTTATGTAACTATATGGGAGTTATTTCATTTTGTCTTAGAAGGATGTTTGAAAACCTCAAAGAGTAGTAGATCTCCTAGAGTCATATTCTGACACCATCCCTAGTTTGCTGTAGGGTTCCCTAGAAGGTAAGCACCACATATGGATGACTAGTTATAGAGAAGTGTTGCTCCACTTTGTTATTGGTTGAGGGGAGCATGAGCTTGTTATTGTAGACTGAGGCTATTTAGGTTGGTACCTTGGCTCAAGTATGTGGTGTGTTACTTAATGCACATATTATTTCCTTGGGAGTTGAAGCCCCAACTCAAGGGTGACTAGCAATAGAAAGTTTATGAACCATGAGGTCTACGACTAGGTGGAATGTGGAAGACTTGTAATTAGTTGGTTTTATATTTAGATAAGTTCCTATTTTATAGTTTATTATACCTATGTGTCATTCTTATAATTATATGTTGTTTCACTATAAAACCTAATTGGGGTTTCATATTTGTGTATATGTATTCCATTGTGTGTGTTTTACCTAATGTGTGTAATTTTTATTTAATGTGAGATTAAATGGATCCTTGTGTTGTTCTATTTAAGTTGTGTGATTTTTATTTCAAAGCCTTTTATGGGTTTCGTGTATTAAATATGGTTGTTGCATATAATTTGGAATCACTATGTGAACTGCAATTTATATGTGAATGTTTAATTTCTTATGTACGACATGTATTATTCATTAACTATAATTATTTTAAGGAATTGAAATTCGGGGTCAGGTGGAAAAGTTACAGCATGGTTTGCACAAAAGTATGTAGAGCCAAAGGGTTACAACATGGTGTTGCATAAAAGTATGTAGGGTTGAAGGGCTATTTAGAGAAATGGTTTAATAGTTGAAATTATAAATTATGGGATTCTATAGGAATTGTAAACATTGAAAATTATAGAATTAGTTACTTACAAATGAAGAATCTCCATGATAAAGTGGGGATGGCTAAAAATTATGTTATATATTAGTGTGGTTCATTGTAATAACCAATTATATTTCATGTAGAAATTACTCCGAGGGAGAGAGTATATCAATCTGGATGGGACTGAACCTGTGTGGGAAGGATAAGAGAAGATCCTCCCAAATACTCGAGTTAGATGCACTTACCTTTTAGAAGGTAACATATGTTTAAGTTATATATTGTTTTATCATAATATAATAATAATAATAAATTAAATAAAATAGATTAAGTTGAATCTTATAATTTTTTAAATTGTAGTCAAAGATGTCTAATAAAGTAAATTTTTGGATTAAAATGATCTCTATAACATATGAAAATTAATTTTTGCATATACACTTGAGTGCATTGAAAAATAAATTGTTATGAAGGAAATAATCCTTAATAAAAGTAAATAAAAAAGCAAGCCTAAAAATCCTTTTCCTAGTTTGTGCTTCACCAAAAATACATATAAACATCATCATAACGTAAAGCGCATCCTCTAAAAAAAATCTCATGATAACATAAGCCTGCCATAAAGAAAAAAGAGAAAAGATGGGTAGTCTCTATCTTGTACATGTTACCTCGCATACCTTCAATAAAATGCATGTACCATACTCATAAAATGAATCTCCATTTCATTCCATAATCTTCCATATGCCTAGTGCTTGCTCTCTACATACTTTGGAAAGATCATCATCCATGGAATTCTTCTCCTTGTAAATATGGAAATAGGAAATTTGATCAAATCCTTTTTCAAGTGTAAGACTTTCTCTAGAATGAGAATGAGTGAGAATGAGCATGGGCAACTGACATGTAGAATTTCATTAAACTAGTTAATACTAATTAAAGAATCACGAGAAAGGTGGAGTTATTTATATCCCTTACCAATTAAAAAAAGCCAATAACGTAATCTTTAAACTCAGCCGTTCAACCTAAAAAGAACTTTGGTATGTGAAAAAATCGTTTTTGTTTAATTAAAATATTACTCCTCCCAACACTCATCTCTAGCCTGAGAGGCATCCTCAAAATAAGCCTATGGATATGAACTCTCCGCTTCACCACGAGTGATATTCCGAGGCTTCTTGTTGATGTTTACATATAGAATCTAATCATATACAACCAAAGTTGCCACTCTTTTAGGTGTTGCGGCTTTCTCCTAGAAAATAACGTTATTATCCACTAACCATATCCCCTAACTAATAATGGGCCAAAAATTTCTGAGTTTCTTTGTAAATGAGAATTTTTGAGCTTCCTTTGACATGTATTTCCTATGAGTAAAAATTTTGGGTAAGATATTGTAAATTAACATCGAAATGTGAACAATATTATAAATATTATAGAAAAACTATATATTGGAAATAGGTATGGTAAGTTTATTTTTGTTGATTTTATAGCTGTTTTAATTATTGATAATTAAATTAAAATTCTAAAAACTTTATTTCAAAATAAACATATATATTTCTCAATATTCTAAAATATGTCATAAAAAATAAATTCTTATGATATATAACTTAATATTTTAACCCTGGAAAAGTATGCTCTAAAATCACTATATCTCATAAAACTTCAATCCTTATTATTGATAACTTAACATTTTAAACTTGGACCTGGAGTATGCCCTAAAATTGCTTTTGCTTGGCTAAGAGCTCATCTTCCTAGGACTTAAGGAAAGATGGTAATGACCCAAACTGGAGTGAAAGTATGACATGGTTTTCCTTAAATAATGGTGATGAGTGGACCTGCATTCATTGATAACAACCATAAATGACTGTCCTCACTGCTAGCTTAACAATTAATGAATTTTCTGCCCTTAAAAAAACTTAACATTTTAAACATTTTAAAACCCTTATTCCAAAATTAAACACATTAATCCACCTAAATATATTAGAAATAAAATTTACAACAAAAATGTAACTATTACCCATTAATGGCTTATTCACAGCCCAGCGAAACGTTCCTTTTTAGTGCACAATCTTCGATGAGTTATCTCTTCTCCAGTGTAACGGCATATCAACATTTTCTTTCATTCCACTTTTTGCAGTTTAATCGAGGCAATAATCGAAAGATACATAAACGGGCTTTCGATTTAAAAGTCAGTTTATGCAATAATGACAAGGGAGATAGATAGGCACCTTCATAGTCCATTTCCAATGTTCAATGTTCAATAAACTATCTTAGTATTTGATTCATAAGAATTGTCAACGTATCTAAAGCAGTGGTGGGGTTGTATATATTTTATTTCTTGGCATTCGGTTTCGTAAGCATGGCCAACGTATCTAAAGATGTTGTGGGTTATTTTTTTTTTTATATGGTATTTCTTGGCATTGAACAATATCATTGTATTGTAGGTTGATATATTCATCGTACTGTAATTTGATATTGTATTGTATTGTAAAAAAAAAAAAATATCAGCATAGCCGTTTTCAAGACAAGTAATCAAACCAAGGAGAACGTACGAAATTTATTTCGCACTTTGAATATTATTAACTAATCCGAGAAACTCGGTACACAAGTAAAGTGAAAGCCCTAAACTTGGGATCCATCACATTTTCTTGATATATGCGCCATAACAATATCAAATCCCGCAATAAGACAGAAAAATATGTTCCGTATAACGCAGAAAAAATGTTGTCGCTACTTCAAATTCTTAGATGTTTTCGCTACCTACATGACCAAGCAGTGGTGCACCTGAATGCTTCACTATGGCCCTTCTTCTGAATTTCGTCCTCCTCCTCTTACATGACGCTGTAAAAAGCAAGACCCACTCAGGCTGGAATTCTCTTCATGTTACTCATATTAGAAAATAGAGAGAAAGTAAAGAAATTCATTAAATATAATATTATATAGAAGTATTATTTCCAATACTTTTTTTTAATGTTTATATGTAGAAAATATAAAAATCCACATTAAAACAATAGATAAATCTTTGTCAGATTTGTGTTTGGTCATTATCAGCAACCATATCTACTATATCTACTATGGAATTTGGTTCTGGACATATCCACTATGGAATCTGGTTCTGGAAAGGAATCAAGCCAGAATAGACCCTTATACCATATTAGAAAATAAAAAGAAAACAAAGAAATCTATTAAACACAACACCAAACAAAAGTACAGAGAAAATAAAGAAATTAATGAAAAATAACACCTAAACAACTATTACAACCAACACATAATAAATCACTACTTCTAGATTAACCCCTAGTATACACAATAATAACTCACACATTAAATAAAAACTTTACTTCCAATAACTCTTTCATTTGGCAATGTATTTCAGGATTTTGGTCGATTGACTCTCTTCCCGGTTCCTACCTGGCCAAGAACTGATGTTACCAGACGATTCAGCAAGGTCAATCTTCTGTTTCTCGTCCTCATTTTCATACTTGATCTTGAAGAAAGAAGCACCCAGCGGCGATCCAAAGCCATTATTATCAGCGAAAGTTCTGGTACTGAATTGCTCGCGCTTCTTGGGCTGAGCGATGGACATCAATTCTTCAATCTTGAACAATGTCAAAATTAGCATGAGAGAACCTGATCTTGGAGGTTCATAGGCGACGAGGTCCATAGGCGGGAAATCTAATATTGCAGCACAAAGAAACAAACATATTCATCACAGTTAACCTTAAGGCGCACATTCTATCTATCAATAAATTTAAAGTTTAAAGAAAAGAGCACAACCATCATACCCGTGTTATGTCGGTTGGTAAGGAATTTCAAGGTTAACCTGCACAATGTAGTCATTCACAGTTGTATTAGGAAATTTACTAATGGATTATGCGTGCTATTTTCGCTCCTTTCTGCTCAATTATAACATACCAGTGCAGATACTCGCTCCAGGAGCGTCAGGATCCGTCATAACCTGGTTACGGTTTTATGGAAAATATAATCTATGAGTTTCAATTTGACTGTATACTAATCAATAAAAGTATTGCTTAACATACCGATTAAATGGGGAATTAAACCTACCAATGCTGCTAAGTCCCGGTTCTCGAAATTTTTGTGTAACTCTACATCACTGCAAGCATCGTCATAGTGTTCAACACAAGTAGGCTGGCGTTGTACTTCAGGAGGTGTCACTTCGTCACCTATACCGATTCGTTTACCGCCGCAGGATACAATGATTTCCACACAAGGATTGAAATCGTCGAGAACGCGTGGGATAACTCCGGATTCCACCAGCTTCCGCTTTATCTCCTCCATTCTTTGAACAACTCAATGCGGGAGGATCCGAAATCAAGAAAAATGAAAAAATCGACAGCGCCTCTGAAATCTGCGGAGCGGAAGATTCGAAATCTAACGACAATCAAATAAAAAATGGAGTGGAAGATTCGAAATCTGGTGAGTTGCATTTCATTCCTTTTTAAAGGGAATAGATGAAGAAATGGGGACCTACACATTCCCTCACGTTGCCAAAAATAATGTGATTAGAAGTAGATATGTGTGGACTTTAGTATCCTCAGGTTTATAAAATGTTAGTTTCATCAAGTTACAAGTTATTATTTTTGAAAGTATTAAATAAGTTATATTATCTTTAAATGTCTAAGTACGACCTAGGAGGATTTGTGGTTTAGTGCTTAGCTCAGATTCCGAAGTTCCGTATAGAAATTAAGTTTGGTCGGTTGTAGATTTATGAGGTGTAGATGGCAGTATTATTAAGTTGGAATTAGTTAATTTGAGGGGAGTTTATTTTTTAATATTATGTTTTAGGTTTTTAAATTTCACTATTTTTTTTAATGTAACAAACTTTCAAATTTCACTTATTTTTAAAATGATATTTAATATAAATAAATTATTCTTATTTTTATATGTAATCTATAACATTAATAAAGTAGCATAAATACATTTACTAATGTGGTTGATTTTCGCTAATAAATTTATGTCTACTACATTAATAATTCTTAGATATAAAAATGATTAGATATTATGTTAAAGACTAATTATTTCTCATGATTAATAATTATATAAATAATCACAACTATTTTTCGTATATTTATATATTGGTTATACATTTATATATTTATGGTTATTGATGATGATGATGATGATGGTTAACGTCCGTTGAGACCAAACATTGGTCTATCGGACCTAAAGAAACAAATTATTTATTTTGATTTAAGATTTTATTCTTATGCTCAAAAAGCTTGGAGAGAATCCTCCCCAGTTCACTATAATTTTGACATTGTAAAAGGCTAGGAAGGTCAGTTGAGAGTTAGAAGTAACGACCTATGATCAGAGTCACGTTCGTGGTCATTTAAGATGTCAAGATTTATTATTTTGTTGTATAATGGGAGATTGGAAATAACGCAGTCTACCACGCTGCTACCAAGTCCATGGATGCAGGTCATCTTATTGGAATTGGGCCACGTGTTTAGACCGTTGCAAATTATGAGATCCTGAGCACTACAGAGCTTGACTAGGTCCAACCTAAGCAAATTTTCCCCGAGGTCTTCAGAGCTCCTTCTGTACCTACTAGCCAAAGTAGGGTCTTCGTCTAACCAAAGAAGATTAGTGTTGGAATGATTGCTTAGAATAATAGCTTGGTTGTTTGAAGTTTGAGAATTAAAGTCACCTTTTAAAAGGATATTACCATCATTCCTTAGGCTAGAAATATCATTCTCTAAACCATTGTAAGGGTTATTCTTATCTAGATTATTCTTCTTATAGAACTTAGAATTGATGGGGGGGAAATAACATATTGCTATGTAGGACTTTTTATTATTAATGTCACTGATATCTATCCAACTATATTGGTTGTGAGTGTCGTTTTTATAAATCCTAGCATGGGGGGAGATGTTCTTCTTAATGTAACAAGCTATTCCCCCAATGCCTCTATGGGAGGATCGCTTGTTCCAGGTAGACCATAGCGTAAAGCCATCTATGTTAGTGACCTTAGATTCTTCGTGTTCCCAAGTTTCAACAAGTAAAATAATATCATCATCATTTGAAATCCAACTTGCCTTTGTTCCATGGGAAGCCCTGAAAGTTCCAAGAAAGGATCCAGAGCATGTTTAATTTCTATTGATTACTATCTTTTTGGTTTCTATCTCGAATAAAGGCTTTTCTATTTCTAATTATTGCCCATTTTCCTTCATTTCTAGCATTTTTTACCTTTTGAATCTCCTTTCTTAATTTTTCTTGGTCTTCTAGAATGAGATATTCATTTATGAATATTCACGTTCCTTTTAGACTTGAGGTTTTACTAAGTATGTCGTACTTATGATCAGTGGAGCTCACCTTTATGCGGATTAGTCTTCCTTTATTTTTGGTTAATTTCTCCAACCTTGTTGCTTCTGTGAGACACACTATTTCAATTTGTAATCTATTATTTAATTTTGTCTGGGCTAAGGCTAAAGTATCCTCATCTACTTCCTCTTTTAAACTGAAGATTATAAGGTTCAAGGTCCTTTTGTTACGTTCGTGGTCTAACTCTATTAATTTTTTCAGTTCATCTTTAATTGATTTGATATCTGGCTTATCTACCACATTATTCAAGGTGAGGTGGCTATTAACTTTTTATTCTAGTTCTTTAATCATGTCTTTCATTTTAAGACTCTCTAAAGTATCAACATCTCCTTGCTCAAATGGTTGGTTAGTGTCTTGGTTTTGTTTTTCTATAACCTGCAATCTAGTCTCTGTTGCCTCCATTTTATTCTCTAGTAGTTCCATTTTATTTTCTATTTGTTTTTAGATCATGTCTTCAAGAGATGCAAATTTATTTTCCAGCATGGTTTCTAACTCTTTTTGTAGCTTTCCTTCTTTTTCTTCTCTAAATTTCTCTAAAGACTTTATATATTCATAAAGGCCTTGTAGAGTAATTGTGCTAGGTCTGCCCTTGGCAATCTTTGGTAACTGTGGTGAAATATTCATACTTGAAATTATATGAGAAAATATATAATATATTGATACTATATTATATATTAATGTAATACTATGTTATTATATAATATTATACTAGCATAACTACATTAATATTAAGGAGCTCGCTTTAGTGTGACTTTTTGGACTTTCTAGTGTCAAATCTTCATTTGTGTTATTCAAAATGATTTTTCACTATATATATGGATTTAGCACTGTGAAAAACCCTTAGGAAACTTTGGGTTGTGCAGGGGTTACCTATCAAACTTATGATTTCAGTATATTTCTATGGAATTTTAGAGAAATTAGAACAAAAAAATCCACTAGAAAAATTTCCAAAAATTCTCACTAAAAATCTCACTAATAGTAATGTTAGTTTGTATCTACAATTAATAAGTAATATAACAATAAAAATAATAATACCAAAAAAACAAAAATATTGTTATTTTATTATAAATTAAAATAATTATAATGGCTATTATTATTATTAATTGTAAATATTATTAAGTTATTAATATTAAATTATGTAAACATAAATTATTTAATAATATTATTAATGAATGTGTGACCACTTTCAGATTTGAATATGTTTAATAATGTATAGATCATTTTGGGGAAGTATAATTTAATATTATATTAATAATTGATTTATCTCATTATTATTAATTAAATCATTAGAAAATAGTTAGTTTAATAACTTTAAATAAAAAAAAATCATTATTTCTATTTATTTATTTATTAAATTTATTAAATTATAATAATTAAAAATTATTATTTATTATATTATTATAATATTATAATATATGTTTTAGTTAATAAAGATATTAATTAATAATATTATATATAATTTAATAAATTTAATATAAATATCATATTAAATATAATTTATTAAATAGAAGACATATTCATAAAAGTATTATTATAATTATAATTAAATTAATACATCATTTAATTAAGAAAATATTAATATTAAATCATTCATTCATCAGTCATTGAAAAAAGTAATCCACAGGAAACCAAACGTTTTTAAAAAATAAAAAAAAAAAACGGTATGCAATACTTTTTATTTGGGTGAACAAATATTTCATACTAAATCTTACCTCTATTTAGAGAGCGGTTTAAAGAAACAACCGGCCAACACGAAATTGTGCCCTTTTTCAAAATATGTATTAAAACATTGAAAAACTATTGTTATGATATCAAATATATAAATAGAAACTTCTTACGTAGAAAGTTGTTTGTCCACCCATCCATTATTAGTCCTTGCCTTCAGGAGTATAGCAATCGATAGATAGTTGATTGGCAATTAATTGAGTCGTTGACTCATTTTATTTTGGCTTTATTACTGTTTAACCAAAGTTTTGGAGTAGACATTGTTATTCATCTAAATTTTAACGAAAATTTCTAGCTGAAAGTGAATAGACTTTTTTATTGCAAGTTTGGAAGGTTTGGCTCATTCCAATGTAAAATATTGTGACAATTTATATTTATCCAAGGTCCAAGAAAATGTTATATGTAATTTTTAATAAGTTGTATGTAGCATGTTCAAAGTTGTTTTTTAGCCTAATACCAGATTCATCATTGATGTGCATGTTACTTCATGACAATCCTACTACTTCCTCTGTGTGTAGTACATGATAATGGACACTTGTAATACATGTTATTGGACATGTTATATGTTATTGGATATGTTACTTCTAGATGATCTTTCTCATGTAGCTATTCTTTTTTGTATTATTTTTTGTGTATTAGTGAGATGGGCAGGCTAAGATATTTGTGTATTACTAAGATGGGCAAGCTAAGATACCTACAAGTAAAGGAGTCAAAAGTATGTAAAGGGACAAAAACAAAGAATGTTATCCATGATAAACAAAGAACACTATTCCTGAGGTTCATGAATGTCGCAGGTCTAGGTCCAGGTGCATTTCAAAAACTTGTTTTTTGCATTTTAGCGGTTCTTTGCTTTTTGCATTTCAGCGGTTCCTTTTTTGTGTACAA
This sequence comes from Pinus taeda, assembly GCA_000404065.3. Lineage (NCBI taxonomy): Eukaryota > Viridiplantae > Streptophyta > Pinopsida > Pinales > Pinaceae > Pinus > Pinus taeda. The sequence continues at coordinate 101,371 of APFE031228099.1, forward strand.
ATGATGGGCCAATTTTTTGCTATTCTGATTAGGATTGTACTTATACATACAAGCGTTGGTGTGGAAATTGTTGGACCATCAATGGTAACTTCAAATGATTATTAAAATTGCCTGTGCTATTGCCTATGCCTATGGTAGATACTACCTTTGCCCATGTCGCTAGTGCTTTCTCCTCTATTTATGCTTCTTATACAATAGATGTTGCCTAAGCTGCCTATGTTGCCACCTTTGATGAGTAAGCATGTTAAATTGTTCCATGTCTTTATATCCTATAGTAATGGCATAATGAAAATATGAAAAACTCATTCACTAAAATATCCAAACTCCTCTTTTAGCTTTGATGTTCTCTTGCCATTGACTAGACAATGTCAATAGAGGAATCCATCTGCAAGATGTAAAGTTGGTAAGTGAGAATTCTCAGCACAACTTCTTCAGTTTTGCTAGGGTGTGACAACCTGAAATTGAGCAAAAATGCAATGCCTCTAGTGAAGAGTCCTCAAATTTTGACCAGAGTATAGGCATAGGGGAAATGGGAATCCAACTTGAACTAATTAATAAAGCAAACTCTCAAGCACTGTCAATTACTTCTCCTGGTGAGAATAATATCGAGCTATGTTCTATTTTTCCTTTAAGGCTCATGTCTCGAACTTGGAATTTATTCGTTTCTTTATCTATTTTTTTCCGTCCACGAATACCCAAGAAATTTTTTAATTGTCTAGTTTCACCGGCCTCTATAGTAGAATATAAATTTTTATTTTCATTTTGAAAGTGGCTGTGATGGCTTTGGCAGACCTCCCATGCTTCTTATGAAAATTTCAATCATCCATATCTATGAATTTACTATTATGCTCATAGCGAATTTCATATTTTTAATGCAAATAAATGTTGACATATAAATTTATATTCACCTATCAAATACCTTTATTTACTTAACCATCAAATATGTTTCGGGAAACATCTAAGAACATGTCAAATTCCAGGCGTTTTAGGAGAAATGATTTAAGCAACCTGAAATGTAAGACCATAAATATACTCTGTCAGATTGACTTTAAGGCATATTAACTAACGACAGAGTCTCATTAACAAAGGTTTGGATTTTTTTTAACAGCAATTTGGTTACTACAATTTTAAAGTAAGGTTGTGTTTTTGCTGTAGTCTACCTGTTAGACGGTTTAGATATTTTCCATTAGAAGGGTTGAAGAAAATCCGTAATAAGTATCTAGTTATTCTATCTATATGTTTGTGTTCAATACAATCTACGTAAGAACGCATTTGTTCATTTTTTGTAATAGTCCAACTCTGTATGTGAAGCAAGCGTGCAAAGGAAGGCGTTGATTGAAAGTCGCATTTCATAAATTGTGTAGAGGCATCAGTGGTGCATGGACCACTAAAAAATTGTTAGTGCATGGGCACATGCAAAATTTTATTTGATTGTTGTTCATTTGATTTGATTTGATTTCAAACTATTTGCTAAATTCACGATGGATAAATTCTATAATATTTCAACCATATTATCATTGGGTGTTGAGTTAGTCTCATAACTTGACTAGACAAATTCAAAAGTAAGCACATTTAGAAGGAGTACCGCATAAATGGAGTCGGGCTTACTGAGTCTCACTAATAGCACTTAGCCTAGCATCACAACTACCAGCGGCCAATCTAGTCAGGTCCTTGATATCAAACGTGACGCAGAAAAATAGCTTACTGAATTGAGAACAAAATCTTGCTTAGCCTTTTAAGGTTATTGTCCATAACCTTGCTGCCATTGCCTTCCTCCACACTTAGGTTTTTGTCTTAGATTCAGGTTGGTTTTATTGCTTCTCTCCACCTTTCTTTGCCTTGGCCTTATTCCTGAACTAGAATATTTTTTAGTAATGTTCAAGGAAACGGGTTGCTAGCTGAGTTGTTGTTCTCTCACATCCAATTGGGTTTGGGTTTACTAACCTTTCAGGTAGGTTCAAATAAATAATTTGTCTGTCATTCACTAGCAATTCAAGAGCTAGAAGTAGTAGTTGTAGGTCTACCAATAGAGACATATTAGTTCTTTCAGTAGCACTTATTTTCAGACCAATATGTATGAGCTAGTATGGAAGAAGAAGGCACAAGGGTAGTGCTATTCATGGGTCTCTTGCCTATCACTTTTCCTACACTAGCCTAGCAAGAAGGATGAAGGAAGAGTCCCCAGTATGGGCATATCTCCTTATGTGGGTCTATATAAAGGAAAATGATTCCTCACTGTAGAACAAGGGCAGAGATTTGGCTTCCTGGAGTAGAGAATGCTATTGTAGTTGGGTATACCTGTAGCGCGCCATATGCTTGATGCGACTACCACTATTCCCTTTCAGTGGGTCACTTATATCGTGGGGTTATGGATTCATGTTCCACCTTCACTTCCATCCTCTAATAAACTGTTCCTTCATTCCATCCCAACAGGGGCTTATACCCTGATGCTATGTGACAACTCATGAAAGATACAGATAGTTAGATAAAGAATGTTAAGGCAAATGCAAAAGGTGATAGGCGGCTTCTATTTGTTTATAAGCCCCTGTCTTTTGAAATAAAGGCTAAAGATTATGTTTGTTTATAATAAATCTCTGATGCACTAGTAAATCATTTAATATATCGTCACTGGTAAGTCATTTAATATATTGTCAGGAGGCTTCAAATGTAAAACTCGGCCATCTTCTTGATTGAGATGTGTTTGCTTCATGACATAATGATCAAATAAAACACATCAATGCTTGTTGTTGCAGCTGTCTATGCTACTCAATCCTCTTTGAAAAAGGCTTGAGGCCGTCTTTTCTAAATCCTTGAACTAGGATGACTATCTTGGAATTTCCAAAAACTTCTAATAGTAATAACAATATAACCATAGGATTTATGTTCAGTTCTTTTGCATGAGAAAGATTTGTCTCTTTTAAGTTTTGATGAAGGATTTAGATCTTGCCCTTTTCTACTGGTATACTACTAGTATATGGCAGTATGTATTTCATCATCAGCGCTCCAAACATTTGCAAAAACTAAGTGGATAGAGGAACCAAGTTTTAACGAAGGATTTAGATCCCGCCCTTTTCTACTGGTATACTACTAGTATATGGCAGTATGTATTTGATCCTTAGCACTCCAAACATCTACAACAACTAAGTGGACAAAGGAAACAAATACACCTTATGTTTTATTAATTGTTTTCATACCCAACAGGAACTCTGGCTGCCTGCAGCTCTTGTTTATTTGGTAATGGAATGAATGAATGGATAGTTCTCTTTATCGACCACCTATCTTTTGAAAATGGTGTCAAGCTTGTCAGGTATTAATCACGAATGACACCGCTCATTGTTTAGACGGTGTTGATCACTGATCAACAATAAGCTAATTTCAATAGATAATAAAGTCATTCGGCATAGTTATTGCTCTTTTATCACTAACAATATCTATAAATTGCAGTGTTTAGTAATGAAAGAAACTCGTTTTCAGTGTGATTATGTTCTTTGATATGGTATCAGAGCTCAGTTGAGCATGACGAGAGGCCGAGTGGTAATTAGTTGTGTGAGGCCAATTGTTGTGCTACGTGTTTGAGTGTAGAGAGCAATGAGTTGTCATGCTATGTGTAGAACAGTGTGAGGGAGTGTTGTTGTGCTGTTGTGCATAGAGTAGTGTGAGAGAGTTGGCTAATGGTCATGGTGTCAGGCAGTCAGGCAAGCAGAAAAATGAGTCTCAGAAGAGTTGCGAACTTGTGGAATTGTTGAGCAGTGTTGAGTTGAAGTTGAGCTGTCTGTTGAAGGGAAGATTGGTGAAGAGTGTTGAGTTGGAGTTTTGTTGTTTGAGGTGAACACTACAACCAGATCCAGATTTGTTAGTGTCAGGCCTACTGTAAGTGAATATGAGTGTCGATAATGACCAGATGTTGATTCTAATATTTTCTATGTTGCAAATCTTGTGGTTGTTGTCGTATGCCTTAACCCTCGCATTTAAAAATGCCAACGACCAAAGATTAGAGGTGCCCCCAACTGACTAATGCATTGAAGAAAAGAATTTTCATGTTTCTTGAAAATCATGGAAGTGATTTGACTTACAAGGTTTCAGCCTTCTTTTAAGCATCTTAAAACAAAGAAAATCAAAGTTTGGTTTGCTTTTTTGTTGGGAAACGTAAGTTTTCTTTTAAAAAGATTTGGTTTATTTTAAATGAAGATACTTAAAATTTTAAAAAGGGGTTGTTCGTTATCATAAGGAGTGATAAGGTTTTCTATTATTTGTTTTTTATTTAAAGTGGTGAAAGGTTTAAAAAAAAAAGAAAAAAAAAGTGTTGGTGGAAATTTTTAATAGTGAAAAGGAATTAGTAAAGATTTTTATGGTGCATGTGTGCTGAAAGCGTTTTGGGATTTGGTGAATTTGGGTACATTTGGATTTAGATTTGGTGGAATTTTGGTGATTGGAGAAAGTTTTTTTTCTTCATGTCAAATTTGTTGGCTGATACTTATTTGAATGAATCCACCAAACTTGATGGAGGAAATTATGTGAATTTGAAATTCAAGTTGTTGACTATTTTAGAAGGTTATATTATGTGGTCCATTGTGAGTGGGGATGAGCCCAAACCCACTATTGCGGTTTCTATTCTAGATTGGGGGAGAAGGGAGACGAAAGAAAAGGTTTTGTTGCATAACTCCATAAAGGACAACATTATTCCTCACATCAGATATTGCTAGACATCAAAGGAAACATGGGATATGCTAAAGGGTTTGTATGAAGCAACAAATACAAACCGGATCTTGTTTTTGAAGACTAAGCTTTTATCTCTAAAAATGGAAGCAAATGAAAATATAAGAAATTTCATATCTCCTGTCAAAGATTTAACTGATAAGTTAGGAGATATTGGTGAAAAGGTGTCTAGTACTGACTTAGTCACCATCACATTAAATGGCTTAGTGCAATATTATCAAATTTTTGTTTCAAGTCTTTCAACTAGAGAGAAGCCCCCTACATTTGATGAATTGACATGAATTCTTCCACAAGAGGAGGAGAGGATGAAAAGATTTAATTTCGGCTCTAGTAGTTTAGATTTGGCATTGGTAGCCAATGGCAAACATCCGTACAGAGGCAAGAAATGGGACAAGAACAAAGGAGGCAAGTTTCAAGCAAAACATAAAGGTATGACAGAGTCTAAATTTCCAATCCAAGATAAGAGAAATGATGATTGTTATTATTGTGGCAAACCTGGGCATCATTCTTAAGATTGTTATAAAAGGAAATATAATGGGTCTAGGTAAAGAAACATAAGGCATAATGGAAATGTTGTAGACAAAGATGCCTCAGTCAGTGATGGATTTAAAAATCTTAAATTGTTTATTTCTGATGTGTCATTGTTTGTGGAAAATGACAATATGAATGCTTGGTTCAATGATTCTAGTGCATCACTCCATATGTCTTATAATAAGGAGTGGTTTGATGAATATTATGAAAACATTGATGGAACATGTGTTTATCTAGGAGATAACAAATCACTTAAAGTTCAAGGTTATAAAATAATAGGTGTGAATTTTCCTAGTGGACAAGAGAGACAAATCCATAATGTAATGTATGTTCCTGGTATAAAAAAGAATTAAATTTTTGTTTCTACTATTGTTGACCAGCATTTGAAGGTGGAATTTGTTAAATCACAGTGTGTAGAGAAAGACATTCAAGATCACTACAAGGTTATTGCCACAAGTACCATATTTGGTGGCTTGTATAAGTTGGATGTGACTAAGAAAAATCATCAAGCAAGGGAATCTAAAACAATATCAAAAATAGAGTTATGCCATGAAAGGTATGGACATCTAAATCACAAGGATTTATTGCTACTTCAAAAGAACATAAAGGTTGAAGGTCTTCCTGTCTTGAGGAATAATCATGTTGGATGTGAAGCATGTGTACTTGGCAAGAAATACAGAGAGGAATTTCCTATGAATAAAGAAAAAAGACAAACATAAATACTTGAATTAACTCATACTGATGTATGTGGACCTATTCAAACTAGATCTATTGGTGGAGCATGGTATTTTCTTATTTTTGTAGATGGTAGATCTAGGTATACATGGGTTTATTTCATAAGAAATAAGAGTGATGTTTTTGAGTATTTTAAAGAGTTTAAGAGTATGGTGGAAAAACAAACTAGTAATTGCATAAAAAAAATTGAGATCTAATCATGGGGGAGAATACAAATTAAGAGAATTTAATCAATATTGTAAAAGCAATGGGATTCTACAACAATTTACATTGCCACATACACCTCAGAAAAATGGAGTTGCTGAGAGGAAAAACAGAACACTAGTTGAATGTGCACGTAGTATGCTTCAAGGTAAAAATATTTCTAATGGTTTTTGGGTTGAAGCAATTAACACTATTTCTTATTTGAAAAATAGGAGTCCAACCAAAAGTTTAGAGCTTAAAACACCTTTTGAAGCATTTACGGGTACAACCAAAAGTGAGTCATTTAAGAGTTTTTGGTTGCAAGGCATTTGCTCATATTCCAAAAGATGAAAGAAGAAAACTTGATCCAAAGTCAGTTAAGTGCATATTTATTGGTTATTGTGATGATCAGAAAGCATACAAGTCATTTGGTGCCAGCACTCATAGATTTCTTGCAAGTGGGGATGTGGTGTTTCATGAGAATGCAAATGAAGGTGATATAATGAATAATAATAGTGTATGACATGATATTGGTGATTATGTCAAATTAGATACAAGTGTTGAAAAAGAATAGGAACATGTACAACTTCAAGAGCAAGAAGCATCAAGAAGTCATGACACTCCAAGAAGAAGAGAGGAGACTCAACAAAGCAGGAAGAAAGATGAAAGCTGTAAAACTCTAAGGAGGTCATCACATCAATTTCAGCTACCTGTAAGGTATAAAGATTATGCATTAATGTCTCTTGTTATGAATGTTGTATAACCTTCAAGGTTTGACGAAGCTAAAGAATATAAAGAATGGAGAGATGCATTGAATGAATAATATAACTCTATAATGAAGAATGACACATGGAAATTAACAGAATTGCCTAAAAACAAAGTTCCCATAGGATGCAAATGGCTTTATAAGTCAAATTTTAACTATGATGGAAGTATTGATAAGCATAAAGCTATATTGGTTGCAAAAGGATATTCAAAAAAGGAGGGAATTGATTATGAAGATACTTTTGCACATGTAGCTAAGTTGAACACAATTAGAATCATGATTTCATTAGCTATAAAATATAATTGGAAAATGCATCAATTAGATGTCAAATCTACATTTTTGAATGGTGAGCTAAAAGAAGAAGTTTATTTGGTTCAGCCTTAAGGTTTGAAATACAGGGACAAGATCATCTTGTTTGTAGGTTAAAGAAAGCTTTATATGGTTTGAAACAAGCACCAAGATCTTGGTATGTGAAAATTGATTCTTTCTTTTATGAGAAATGTTTTATGAGAAGCAAAAATGATCCTAACTTTTACATCAAATAAGATGAAGGTGGGAATGTTGCTTTAATATATGTATATGTTGATGATCTTATCATAACCAGGAGTGCATGCAAGTTGATTGAAGAAATTGAAATTTAGTTGTCACATGTATTTGAGATGAAGGATCTTGGTGAATTGCATTATTGTTTAGGTCTTGAAGTTTGGAGGGAATCTTGTAAGACACTAATCACACAAAGCAAATATATAAGGAAAATCCTTAGAAGTTTCAATATGATTGAATGTAAGGCAACATATACTCCTTTAGAATAGAATGTCAAATTGTGAAGTGATGATGGAACCAAAGAAGTGAATGGAACTTTGTACCATGAATTGGTGTGAAGTCTGAACTATCTCACCACCATCGGGCTAGATATAGCATATTTTGTCAACATACTTAGTCAGTTCATGGCTAATCCTTGTGAAATCCATTGGAAAGCAATAAAGAAAGTCCTTCAATATCTGAAATGAACACTTAATTTTGGTATTATGTATACTAATGAATTTGATGTTGAGTTGGAAGGTTATTCTGATTCTGACTGACTTGGAAATCTAGATGATAGGAAATCTACTACTGGATATGTGTTCAATATTGCTTTAGGACCAATATCATGGAGTAGTAAGAAACAACCAACTATTTCCTTATCATCCATTGAAGGTGAGTATGAAGCATTATGCAGTGCTACCAGTGAAGCAATACGTCTTAGAAGGATACTTGAAGATGTTGGAGAAGCACAACAAGCACCTACAATAATCAGATGTGACAATCAAAGCACTATCAAATTGCAAAACAATCCTATATATCATGCAAGGACAAAGCACATTAACGCACAACATCATTTTGTAAGAGAAAAAGTGCAATCAAAACAAATTGACTTATCATATTGTAATACAAATGAAAATGTGGCTGACGTATTCATCAAGCCTCTTAGAAAGGCTAAATTTGAAATGTGTAGAAGTAAGTTGTGCGTTGTAGAAAATCCAAATTATGTTGTAAGCTTAGCTAAAGACTTAGAGCAGCATGCAATTTAACATATAGATCATGATTAAGGGGAGGTGTCAAGTATTAATCACGAACAACGCCACTCATTGTTCAGATGGTGTCAATCACTATTCAGTAGTAAGCTAGTGTTAGTAGATAATAAAGTCATTCGATGCAGTTATTTGTCCTCTATAGCTGAAGATGTCAATAAATTGCAGTGTTTAGTAATGAAAGAAATAGCTCTGAGTGTGATTATGTTCCCTGATCAAGCTTTCCTTCAACTCCGATTAGACATTTGTGGAAAATGTTTTATTCATTCTTACACCAAACTAACAATGACATCGAACACAAGAGAGCTATCCATAGGATGATTCTCCCATTTACAAAAATTGCATTAATTCCTTTCTTCCAATTACAAAAATTGCATTAATTCCTTATAACATTTTAGAATGTGTAAAGTAGTTTTCTCGTACTATGAATGCTCACTCCCAACTTATGTTGAAAGGCCGTGCACAATTTTCATGTAGCCTATTCTTTATGACATTATTGAAACTGAGGGCTGGCTAAAATGATTTGAATATTTTGAGTTGAAATTACAATGGATAATATTTGAATACAAAGTTTTGAGTTAAAAATACAATAGATAATATATGACTACAAGGTTAAGAGCTAGAATTGCTAATCCTATGAGATGGCCCGAGTACCAAGTTATCAAACATTCACAAAAGCTATGTCGAGCTATTAACAGATTAGCAACTAATGTTTGAAGGTTATTCCCTTTAGTGTTTGCATGTTTCCTATATAAAAGTATATTCAAGTGCCATTTGTAAGATGAAATGTTATAGATATTTTTTGAAATGTGTTGTGCAATTATATTAGTAATTCCTGAAAAGAAAAGAAAAAAAAAGGAGGAAAAGAGGAAAAAAGGGAAAAAGGAAAAATGGATGAAATGTTATAGATATTTTTTGAAATGTGTTGTGCAATTATATTAGTAATTCCTAAAAATAAAAAAATAAAAAAAGGAGGAAAAGAGGAAAAAAGGGAAAAAGGAAAAATGGTGTGGAAGTCATGTTACTGTATTACAATAATATATTAAAAACCATGAAACTATGTTTAAATAATACAAAATAAAATATTAGTTAGGTTTAAATATTTAATATAAAATTATGCATTAATTTATCAAATATTTTTTTAGAAAGTGAATTCAAAATTTAGATTAGAAAATAAAGAAGCGTTGAAAGTTATTTATATATATATATTATATATATTACTATATAAAAATAAAATAAATATGATATAAAAAGAATATAATAGTATTTTTAATTAAAGTGTAGTAAACAAATAGTGTAAATTTTTTTTATGTACAATGGATAATACTATTATTATCATATTAATATGATATATTAAATAAAGTAAAATATATTTAGTTGTATTTTGAAAAAGAGAATACATGAGAAGAAAAAGTATTAGGCACATGTGACTAAAAAGCTCCATGCTTGAAAATGGATTGACAATAATCATCTATAAAGTAGTTGTGAATATATTGTTTATGGTAAATTAAAAAAAAACATGTAACATTTCAAATTTTATAAAACATATTCACAAAAAGCTTTCCAATATTATCAACATAACTATAGACAAAAGACAAAAATAGTCCAATGATAAATAGATTTTTACTTGCTCCTAGCTACTAATTTTGAATCCTTATGAGCACTAACCACTAAGAACATATTATATTAGCAAAATGTATTGCTTAGTCAAGCCAAACAACACTATTTTTCATAAGCTTAATTTGTGCTAACTGTCCTCATCTTGCAATTAGGTCTATTAATGAGCTAAGTAATAGCATTTTAGAGGCTTACCAATTAGAATTGAGTTAAGACCATGGATGCAATTGTAAGAGGAGATCTTGAAAGATGGTGAACTATGAAGAACCATAATTTCTTCCCTTATATCTTGTTCTTGATTTTAAAAATTTATAAATGATCACAAATACGTTTTCCTTGTATTTACCATATTAAATTGAAGTGTATAAAATTGTAAAAAAATGATATACCTTATTTTCAATATAGTTAATCATTTTACATCAAAGATAATGTAGAAAGTTAGAAAGCTATCTTATCACATATCTATAATATCTATAATGGTGTTCAAAACCACAATATACTACTTTAATGATGCCATAAATAAAACTTAATGATTTACAAAATTATCAAAAACCCTTATAGTACTTATTTTGTTACTGCAACATAAGGCTACCAAGACTACCCTCTATGGGCCATAGGATTACAAAATGAGATTCAATTTATATAATGTTTCCATTTATCTAAGAAATCATAAGTCATGAAATCACTAGTTGATGATTGCTCAAAACATTTTCCTAACTTATTACCCTTAAACATATTGATCTTACATTATTACACTGATTATAATTTCAGTCTTTCTTTACATGTGTATGTGCACTTTTGTTATGTAATTTCTATCTTTATCATAATGCATGAAAAACTCGACCAAAATGCATTGACTACAAACCATGATCTTGAGCTTTTATCATAGTTGAAAATTTGTTATTTGATCATTTTCTTGAATCTTAAAAACTTGAGAAGTTTAAATAATTTCCCCATCAAATTGAAACAATTACCTAATATATGCTTGTCCCTTAACATTCAAATGCATTTTGGTACCATATAACATATATTTTCCAATTAAGACTTATGCACTATGGAAACAAATGATCTTGTCATTGGGATTGTAAATTTCCTCAGGCTCCATCAAATCCACATAATAGATTAATCTTAGATGTTTCCATTCTTATTATGTCCCTTCATTGTTTATTAAGTGAGATTAAGAAAATTCTATCAAGTGGGTATTAACATAATGGCCCTTCCTTACACCTAAGGGAATCTTAAGTGGGAATGCAACTGTATAATATTGAATTTGGTCTTATTACCATTATTATTCATAATAATGTATACATGAGATGTGACAAAAAAAGTCACAAAATACTCTTGTATTTCCATATATATTGGGGATAACATAGTAGAATTTTTTTCGTAAGTAGAATGTCTAAAGGCTTCAACAATTTGAACTTTGAAGGAAATGTTCATCATTAAGAAATAGACATATTCTTTCAAGCAATATATCTGTTTTTCATTGCCAAAATCATGTACAAGCAAGGTTGCCTCTCATTCTTCTTCAATTTTCATTAAAGGGTAAAAGTATAAAGAGAGTTGAAAATATTAAAATTATTTCTATCTTAGATGACTAGTTTTGTGGTGTCTTTGATTTTAACACATACACTCTATTTATATGCTTATCAATTTTCATTGTAACTATTATGTGTACCTTGTTATGATTATCAATAGAAGAAATTATGTATAATTTATGAAAACAAATATGGTATTTTGGCATGTCCAAGTTCCCAACTAAAGTAGGATTGCTTGTATGATTCTACATAATCATTTCTTTTTCTTGTCATTTATCCAAATATTGACCAACCTACTTGTCTCCTCAAAATATTCTTGTTTGATAAGAACAAGGTATTACATAAACATTATGTAGATATATAAACATGTATATATACCAACATATTATCAAAACACGCACACACACACACCTAAAATCAAAACTGACTGAGCTCAAAACACTTTTAGAAAAGAAATGTTACCACAAATCCAAGTGGATATGAGGTTTGGTGACTGTGCACGCGTTCTAATGAGTCAAATCTATGTTTCATCCAAGATCTAGGTAAACAATTTTGCAGAAAACCCTAAAATACAAGGGCTAATTTCTTTAGAAAATCCAAAATAGGGCTTCGACACTCTGGCTATGACATGTTCGAACATTGAAATGCTCTAAGAATCTTGCCTCGTAGCATAGGAAAGAGTTTCAACACTTTTTCAACACTCTAGAAGAGTGTTGAGACAAAATCTCAAGTTTTAAGAAAGAAAGTAGATCTAACACCTACAAAATCCCTAAACACAACCCAAAAATAGAAAAAAGAAAAAGTGACAACCAATTATGTGATCAAAGTGTAAAAATAATAGGATAAGTAACTAAATCTTAACAAATTCACTCTCCAATGGAGTTTCCATTTTTGTTTTCCTGTATTTTTCCTCTATTCCTCTAGTGTCTATCTCAGACTCATACCCATTAGCCTATGATAGATACTAGTAGCTATAAACATACTAACCACTATTTAGTCATGCAAATGAACTTGCAAAATAAGGAAGGAAAATATCATAGATGATATTACTAATGATATTTCATGAGCCCTAGAATTGGGTAACTTATTGGGCTCATTTTGCCTAATTGTTCTTCGTCAATCCACCATTTTTCATAGTTTATGCATGTTTTCTGAGTATATTTTTGTTCGTTGAATGAATGAGAATAGTCACTTAACCAAGAAGGCTAACACATGGTTATTGCAGATTTTTCTACAAATTTTGGACCAGGCTGAAGCAATTATGAGCCAAATGACAGCCAAGCATGAAGGAACAAGGGTGAGGATTCATAGGAAGGGTATCTCCTGCATTAAATGGTCCCTTCCCCGAAATCTCCACCCTCAGCTTAGAGTTTAGTAGGCCACCGAAAATGATTCCCAAGGGTAGCCCAGAAGTTTTGTGTAAATTGACTGATCACTGGAAGTTTGAGCAGCCGAGCCCCTTGAGTTAAGGAGGGATATTGGAGACCCTCGTAGTGCATAAAAAGGAAGGCTTCCAACCTTCGTAGGCTACTTTTTGAACAATTATATTTTTCACTATAGTGTTGTTAGTTTCTGAGCTCATTTTGTAGCTTCTACTGTACAACTTTCTTTTTGACATGGTTATTTTTGTGTAATGGAAAGTAGTTTCATTTGGAACCAGTTATGAGCTTTTTCTTAGGAGCCTATAGCTCTTGGAGTTGGGCCCAACCCAAGTGCCAAGGCTTCCTTTGTGTACTGTTATTTGTTTTTAATGCCTTTGCAAAATAATTTCTGTTAAGTACATTAAAATCTTGCTAGTTACCTAGGTCATTGTGGATGATTAAAAATGATTTTCATGTTCAGATTGATTTGATAGGTTAATAACAAAGAATATCTTTAGAGAAAGGCTATCAAGCACCTCTGATCTCACCTATCCCTCAGTGGAACCATGAGCTGGGACCAAGGTGTCCTTGCCGCCACCAAAAACATTGTCTTTGCTTCATCATGCAATTATTAGTGCTAGATTCTCATTTGCAGAAGTTGATACCAGTTGTGGTTACATGCTCAAGTTCATGATTGCTTATTCGCATACTTATTTCACATGATTTCATTGCAAATAAACTTTTGTTCATTTTCTTTGTTGTTATCTAGGTCAGATTAGGTTAAAGTAACTAGGTCCTTGATTTTCCGAGTCTTTGTTTGTTCAGTTTGAGAAATAACTTGCAGAGCACCTATAATACTTCTCTATCTACTCGTACTCCATCAATCCTACCTGCTCCATCCTCTAACTCGGATTCTTACCTTATGTTTGCCACATACTCCCGCTTTGCCCTAATTTCCATATTTTTGTTCAACATTGCTCTACCCTTCCTTGAACAAATCCAACCATCCTCATCACTCCTTATCTCCATCCACCAAGTCCTGTACCTCCTCACATCCTCATCTCACCTCCACACCAACTTATTCACCTTTCTTCCTCCATCAACCCTCCAAAATTCCCTTTCAGAACATCGTGTAGAACATCCTGTAGAAATTACAGAACACCCTATAGAACCCCTGCAGACTTCATGTAGAAGCTCACGAAAGCGGTTTCTTGATAGCCAAACTCTGCAAAACTCTTTGGAAGGGTCCTAGGGACCCCTTAGGCCCTCTTCTCACCTTCCCAAACTCCTACAAGTGCCTCGCCAGTTCCATTCCTCACCTCGCGTCTGCATAGTAAAAAATAGTTAAAGCACATGCATGATAATTCTGACAACTTACTCAAAAATACAAAAAGTTTTTATTTTTTATTTATTTTTATTTTTTATTTTTATTTTATTTATTTATTTTATTTATTTATTTATTTATTTTTTTCATATTTTACTGTAGAAGTAGCTTAGACACATGCATTTTAGCTTCCTAGAAGTCAATGGCATCTCTTTCAGTAGCTTGCATCCTCTTTCTTGCATTAGTATGGTAAAATTAGGGTTTGGTAGGGTTTGCATTTTCTTCCAGCTTTTCAGTTTCTTTTTGCAAGCAGATTAGCCTCCTTTGAGTTAGCTTTTGTCCATCAGTTAAAAAGATTCTTCTAAGAGCTCATAGAAGTTTTCTTAAGCTCCTAGCGGACTTGTGCCAGCTGACCAAGTGACAACCGCGGCAAGAGCTAGTACTTGTGCATACAACACCATTGCTTCCAAGTTTGGTACGAACTACTGGGTTGATAAAAGTAAAGAAGGGACTCCCAGGAGTTGCAGCATTATTGCTACAATACTGGAGCCCACCATCCTTTTGGCGTCATTACCGGGGAAGCGTCAAAGTATTTGTAATTGCTGTTTTCTTCTATTTTCTACTACAACCTTCTGCTAAGTAGTTTTTTTCATTTCCATTCTGCAATTTCATTTTCGCAAAAGTAGACTAGACGTTTCTTGCTTTCCTAGACTAGCATTTTAATTCTGCAAGCATAGATTAGCATTTCAATTCCACACTTTCAATTCCGCAAGCGTAGATTAGCTTTTCAATTCCGAAATTTCATTTTAGCAAGATAGATTTTAGTTAGTTGCAGTTCAATCTATTTCAGTTTTGCAGGTACAAGTAGAGAGAAAAAAAGAGAAAACAAAAGCAACCAAAAATCTTTCATTTCATGCCTCGTAGGAATAGAGACAATATCGGAAAATTCTTACCCAACAACCCCACCACATTGCTGAGTCACCCTTCTCTCTTCTTTGGTGGCATTGATCCAAAAGAACCTATAGGTGAACCTCCAGAGATATACGAAGATCCTATAATAAAAGAAGAGCAAGAGAACATCCCTCTTGAGACCATGGCTAAACACAGAAAGAGTATAGGAGACGAGGAGAGAATAAAAGGTGCCTTTCCCATCCAAGAGACCAATGGGGACATGAAAATGAAGAACATAAGTCCCTCAGCCTTACCACACATCCATGGGTTGACCACTGAAGACCCTGATACCTTCCTGTTTGATTTTGTTGTCCTTTGTCAAACTTATGACTATGTCGAGGATGAGCAAAAGTTGAAACTCTTTCCTTCTACCCTCAAGGATGCAGCACTACGCTGGTTCATGGGGTTACCTGGAAACAGTATCACAACTTGGGCTCAAATGAAGCAATCCTTCAACAACAAATATCGGGACTACTGTAGGTCAAAATAAACAAATGGAGAGATATTTCAGATGACCATGGGAAGTGATGAGTCTTTAGAAGACTACGAGGAAAGGTTCCAACCTAGTTATAAATGGGCCAGGTGCACACTTGACCCTAAATCGTTGAAGTTGGTTCTGCTATGAGGAGTCCTTAAAGACCTTCTAGATACCCTCCATTTGCTAGCCGGAGGAGACATATAACAACTACCTTATGAGGACATAAAGAATGTGTTTAGAAATCATTCTAGGGCAGCCCAGAAAAGAGGTAGGGGGAATCCACTTTCAGCTAGTACCACCTTCTCCAAGCATGAGTTTGCTAATCAGATGGAAGACCTCAAAAATGAGATGAGACAGACCATTGCCATGCAACTTGATACTTTTCAAATCCAACAAAAGAAAGAGGAAGCTGAGAGGGCTTTGGCCATTTTCTGTCCCAGATGTACGAGGAAGCACCCTAAGAACGAGTGTACATTGTACTTAGTAGAGGTATGTTTTGTTTGTGAGGAAGACCACCCCACAAACCAATGCCCAACCTTACCCGGATTTAAAGCCATGTACTAGGGGACCGAGGTAGCCACTAAACCACTCTACTTCCTCAACCAAAGGAGGCCGCATGGGCCCAGACCTTACCAGCAGGGGATGCAAGGGACATCTCAAGCTTATTATAGCCCCAACCAATCCACTCATATACCTTCTTGGGGTCCCCCTGCTCATCCTTCCTGGTCTGCACCTCCTCCGTGGTCTTATCCATCTCAATACCATACTCAACCTACTGCTCATTCGTTTCACTCACATGTCTAGCCACAACCTCAGTGGAATGAACCTCAGCCAGGGTGGAGGCCCCAATACAACTCTCTTCCCACCATTCTGCCTCAACCACCTGCTCAACCACAACCATTACCTTCTGCTCCTCCAAGACAACCCTAGATGCCTACCCAACTAAACCCGAACCCCAACAATAGATAGGCCCAACAGGTATACACTGGGGAGACAACATGCCATACCTATGTTGTGGAGATCGAGGAGATCAACCTATGATCTGGAAAGGTCCTTCTAGATCGCCAACCTCTTCCCCCATAGGATGAGGAAGAAAAACAACAAAGTGAACCCAAAGCCATTCCACCCTTTCCTGAGCAACTAACAGTAACCACGCAACCAAACCCATAGGAGAATGAACTTCTGGTAGAACTTAAGCAGTTGTGTGTGAAAATACCCCTTCTCCAAGCCATAAAAGATGTACCAACATACAACAGATTGTTCAAGGAGAAGTGTTTCAGGCAGCCAGGTAGGCGCAAGAGATATGCCCTGACTATCAATGTCATATGACAACTATCTGATCTAATGTTGGGACAAGTAATCTATCCAAAATATTTGGACCTTGGGAGTCCTATAGTTGATGTCCACATCAATGGCACCATAATCCCCCACACCTTGATTGATCTAGGGGCTGCCATTAATGTGATGACCAGGGACACTATGCCTAAACTGAACCTTCAGAGTTCCTTAAGAAAGACCTCGACAGTACTACAGTTAGCAGACCACTCCACCGTGACTCCCGAAGGGATTGTGGAAGATGTCATGGTCTCTATTGACTCTTGGGAGTACCCTACGGACTTCTTGGTCCTTCAGCCAAAGGAAAAACTCACTGGATACCCCCTCATTTTGGAAAGGCCTTGGTTAGCTACTGCGGATGCTTACATGAGTTGTCGAGCTGGAAGCATGACCATCAAGAATGGGCCTATGCCCAAACAGTTAGTCCTATACACTCCTGCCCAACCTCTATTAGAACATGATTTACCGCTCTAGTTGGAAGAGGGAGATGAGGATGAGGTCTACTCTGCACCATTGTGCACAGTAGAAGCCACCAGGGAAGGCCCTCAAGCCGAGGATGACTTGATTGAGAATTTGATTCAAAATCCACCTCCCGGTGCACTGTCATTAGAGGAGTTGATGGAAGGTACCCAAGCCAGCGCTTTAGTGGACCTCTAAGTGGCTAATCCAACCTCACCTAGAGTTAAGAATGTGGAATTTGGCCCTGAAAGAACCTTAAAGATCAGATCCTCCCTATCTCCCTCCCAAGAAAGGAGCTAGGTAGCTTATTGAACCATCACTTGAATGCTTTCGCTTGGAGTTATAAGGAGATGAAAGGAGTCCACCCTTCGATCTGTACCTATCACATTTACATTAAAGAAGATTGTAAACTAGTCAGGCAGCCTCAGAGGAGAATGAATCCAACCCTTAAAGACATTGTCAAAGAAGAATTGCAAAAGTTGTTGGATGCAGGATTCATCTACCCCATCTCTGACAGTGAGTGGGTCTCACCTCTGGTGCTTGTGCCCAAGAAAAATTGGAAGTGAAGAATCTGTGTATATTATCGAGAACTTAACAAAGCCACCAAGAAGGACCATTTCCCTTTGCCCTTCATAGATCAAGTGTTGGATGGACTGGCAGGGAAGAAGTGTTTCTCTTTCCTAGATGGGTTCAGCGGGTATAATCAGATCCAAATCAGCTTGGAGGACCAAGATAAGACCACCTTCACCTGTCCATGGGGTACCTTTGCCTACTAGGTCCTTCCCTTTGGGCTATGCAACACTCCTGCCACTTTCCAAAGAGCAGTATTGAGCATATTCGCTGAACTAGTTCACGATTCGCTGGAAATCTATATGGATGACTTTACTCCTTATGGGTCCAACTTCCAAGAAGCAATGACTAACCTGGGAAAAGTTTTAACCAAGTGTATTGAGACGAACATATCCCTTAGTCCCAAAAAATGTGAATTCCTGATGACTGAAGGGACCGTGCTAGGTCATACAATTTCTCAGCAAGGGTTACAGGTGCATCCTAACAAAATTGCTATCATCCAAAAGGTTCCAACTCATCAAAAGGTAAGAGATGTTCGAATTTTTCTAGGCTTAGCAGGATATTATAGAAGATTCATTAAAGATTTCAGTAAGCTAGCCTCGCCATTTTTTGGCCTCTTAGGGAAAGATGTTGAGTTTAAATGGATTGATGACTATCAAGGGGCTCTGGATGAGTTGAAAGATAAGTTGGTGTCCGCCCCGATCTTGAGAGGTCCAAACTTGGCCCTACCTTTCCACATCCACACCGATGCCTCAAACAAAGCCATAGGGGCAGGCTTAGGACAAGTTGAGGAGAAACTACCATATGCCATATACTTTGTCAGCAAAACTTTTCCAAGGAAGAAATGAACTATACTGTAACCGAGAAAGAATCCCTAGTTGTAGTCCATTCCCTAAAAAAGTTCTGAAACTACATCACCGGTTATCAAACATTCATACACATTGATCATGCTACAATTAGATATTTAATGAATAAGCTTGATGTAAATTCTCATATCATTAGATTGTTACTTTTGTTGCAGCAATTTTATTTGACCATTCTCGACAAGCCAGGTAAGGAAAATGTTGTTGTTGACTTCCTATTTAGATTGGATTTGCCTGCAGGTGAAGAAGGGACAGTGGATGACGAGATGCCAGATGAACACCTGTTTGTTATCTCAATACTCTCTCCATGATTTGTTGATACAGAAAATTACTTGGTCTCAGCACAGTTTCCTCTGCATCTATCCTCAAAGGAGAAGAGTAGATTTGTGAGGAAGAGTGCCCCATTCACTTGGATTGGGGGCAACCTGTTTAAACTTGGCCCTTATTAGATCTTGAGGCATTTTGTTAGGGAGGAGGAAGTATTTGAAATCCTCATAACCTATCGTGATGGGCCCTATGGAGGCCACTTTGCAGCAAAAAGGACTGCCTTCAAAATTCTACAGGCAGACTACTATTGCCTTACTCTTCATCAAGATGTCAGAAGATACATCAGCTAGTGTGACCAATGTCAGAGGATGGGGAAACCGAATCCAAGGGATGAAATGCCCCTCCAACTTCAAGTGACCTTCGAGCCATTTGAGAAGTGGGGCATGGATTTTTTGGGTCCTATCAACCCATGATTGTTTGCACCGACTACCTAACAAAGTGGGCAGAAACAAAGGTACTCAAGGTAGCGACAGAAGAAATAGTGGCTGAGTTTTTAAGGGAAAATATCTTCTACAAGTTTGGCTACCCAAGAGAGTTAGTCACCGATCAATGAAGCCAGTTTACCTCTAACCTGATTGAAGACCTGCTCGCTCATCACAAGATCAAGCACAGAACTTCCACCCTATAAAACCCACAAGCAAATGGGTAGGTGGAAGTCACTAATAGAGCGTTGGAATATATTTTGACTAAGGTGGTGAGCAGCAACAGAAAGGATTGGGAAGATCGCCTGGTTGAGGCCACCTAGGCCTACAACACCACATGGAAAACTACAACAGGTTTCACACCTTATGAGCTGGTCTATGGGAAGAAAGCTTTGTTGTCCATAGAGTTCGAGTACAACACATTGAGGGTGGCAGCTCAGCTGGACTTAGATCTCAGCCATGCTCAACGTGAAAGATTACTGCAGCTAAATGGATCAGATGAACAGAGAATGCAGGCCCTCCTCCACTCAGAAGTAGTTCAACTCCAAAGGAAGATATGGCATGACCGACACCTTAATGAAAAGCAATTCCAACCAGGAGATTGGGCACTACTGTATGACTCAAGATACAAGGATTTCAAAGGGAAGCTGAGGACAAGATGGTTAGGACCATATGTAGTGGAAAGATGAAACGAAAATGGTTCAGTTCTTATCAAGACCATTGATGAAGAGGCCATCCCCATGCTTGTCAATGGGCATCGATTGAAAATATATAGGAAACCCCTTTCTAGGCAGGAGTTCATTGAAACTTTGGACAATTCAGTGCTAGTAGTGGAGCAGGGCCCTATCTCCATTCCCCACACACTTTGATCATCAAAAAAAAAAAAATGGAATAAAAATATCCTTGGGTGAAAACCTCTTCGAGGTGCCCAGGGTAGACAATGAGGGTGAAAACCTCATGGAGGTGCCCCAGTTGTCTCTCAAAAAAAAAAAAGGCCTAATCTCTATGAAATAATTGCAGGTTGTAGGGAATACATTGCATGTAAGGAGGGTCACACAAAACAAGGATGGGGGTCCGTACCAGGCTACAGGATATCCCTATAGACACTCCCTCCATGACCACTCGCCTTTCCTAGGATTTGATCACATTCAGGTCGAGATTCCACCTTCTACAGGAAGTTCTAGGCTTTCTACAGGAAGTTCTGTATTTCTACAGGAAACATCCTATCGAACCTTCGGGCGAGCCAAATTCAATTTTGGAGGGGAATCTGAAGGTTGGAATCTATTTGTTAGGCCTGCAACCACCCCTGTTTCCACTCATCACCATATGGCACCCTGTTCCATCTCTTCACACCTTCGTCACCCACCTGGTTATGTGTTCCTGCACAGTCATAAAATAAACCCTATTTTCATCAGATTGACAGCAAGAATTTTTAGTGACAAGTCAAGCAACAAAGTCTCGCACACCTTACCTGTCCAAGCTCCATCTCAACTTTGCATCAACGAAACCCTCGTTGGTAATATAACCCTGCTTGTTTAGCTTGCATCCCAAGAGGAGAAGCAGCTACAGGACATCCTACAGGAATCCTGTAGAAGCTGATCCCTCTGGAAGACATACTCTAGAGGCAGGGATAGTCAAAATCAACAAAGGGAACATGCAAAAGGCTCCTCTTGGACGTGAAAACATCCTCGGCGGCCAAAACCAAACAGAGCCTGTTCATGCAGCATTGACAATCGAAGGATCGGGTTCCAAAACCCGTGCATACATCATGAACAAATTAAGGAATGGGTTCTAACACCCATGCACGAGGTAGCAGCAAGCGAAGCAGTGGTTCCAAGACCTGAAGTCTACATAACGCATCAACGACCACACAGGTAAGTGTCTAAACTCATTTGTGTTTGCATAAACTATATTTCAAAAACTGCATGTGCCAATTACATGCTTCATGGGATATGAACAACCTCAATTACGTCCAAAATTGCCAATGAGACGTGCAGCTGACATGCATGGAGTGTCAAGCGGGGGAAAATCATCGGGATTGGCAGTGGTGGCGGCAGTTAATGACAGAGGGGAGGTGATGGCAACCAGGGACATGCAGAGAAATGATGGCCGTGACATTGGATGAATGGTTTGGTCCGACCACCTCACCCCCTCGCCACGAATTTTGTCGCAGTTAAAAGATGCTTGGCTGAAGACTCTCACCACCCGCTATTCATTTGCACTTGCAACATCCTCAGCCAAAGTACGCATCCTCTGCTTCCAAAATCTGTTAACCCGTCGTCCTCCACTGAGATTTTTGGCTTGTTTCAAAAATCTCCCGTGTACCAGGCTCGTTCAGAGGCACAATGCCATCCTACAGAAGTCGGCAAGAGTTCTACAGGAAGAAGCTCTATAAGAAGTACGACACAGTTTTCCGAAGCAGGGAAGCCTAGACTTTTCTTCATCAAATTTGGAGTTCCAAGAGAGGTAGGCTCAAAAGCACCCTTCCATGCATGGTATGTTTCGAAAAGGTGGTGAATTGAACTGTCTTGAATTGGAGAGTCAGAGACAATTCTGCCTGTAAGTTGGAAATAACAGTTTGCCTGTGTGTCGCACAGAATTTCTCAGTCGTTTCTGCATCAAAACTCTCCTCCACGGTTCCTGTTAGCAAAATTTTCCTATAGGAAAGATACGCAACTGTGAGGGCTAGCCTATGTATGAAGAATTTTAATTTACATGGTTGTATGTATGCTAGGGATGAAAATTAAGCTTTGTACTCTGTCTGTGGAAACCCAATTTTTCCTTTCATAAACGGACAACCGATTTTTGGGCAGCAACAACCTTAGAACTAGGGAATTCATGCTAATTAAAATTGGAACACCCGAGAGACCCCTTTTTGAAGTTCAAGGGAGGAAACCATAAGAAGAATTCCCTTTTTTGATCAAAGCATAAAACAAAGCACTCTCACCATGCCAGGGGGTTTTATCAAGAAAGAACCCTCGGATCCCAGTAAGTTGCGCGAGCATCCTGAGGTGGTGAACCTCTTCACCCATGCCAATTGGATGTCGTTTTGTGACAAAATTCACGGCCATGATGATGAGATAATGGAGGAATTTTTAATGTCCCTGCAACCTAAATCAAAGACACAGGCCACATTGAATTTTAGAGGGTTGACCCTAGAGCTTACACCTGAGCTCTTTAGTCGAGTTACTGGTTTGCCATTCAGGATACCTTGGAGCAAAGAAGAGAGGTAATTGGGCCAAGTAGCCAAGAAAGCATTCTTTCTGCCCGAGGAACATCCTGCAGAAGACAAGAACGGGGTCCAAAGGGCCAGCTTACATCCTCTTTGGAGCTAAGTCAGTTTCGAAATCATGAAATACATTACCTGTGAAGGGAGGTTCAACATTATCTACAACTATCATTTCAAATTGCTGAGTGAACTAAGACATGGAATGGATTTACCTCCAGAAAATAAGTTGAGCATCCCCTATTTTCTTCTGCAATCATTAATTGAATGTGGCACGAAATTGAAGGAAGGGACACCGTATTAGTTAGCCCATCATGGGCTCATCAAACTTTTAGTTGAAGATGCTCTCAACACCTACACTATCCCCCTCTCTTGGGAGATTTTCTGAAACATGTACAGATATGACGATATTCGAATTCTGGCCAAGGAGCTCACCTCATCTAGTAGTGAAGAAGGGGGACACACTGAAGCAGGACAGAAAACCAGTGGTAAAGAAACACAGGGTAAACAAACACAAAAAGGACAGAAAGAGGAATGGGGAAAGGGCCAAATTGTTGAGCTTGAAACTATTGGAGGAACAATGGCACAAACACCCAGGGAAAAATAATTGTAGAGTAGAGTAGAGAGGACTAAAAAATTCCAAACAAAGGAGGGCACAGCCAAGACAACCACACAAAAATTAAAAGGAAAGACACATCCAGCGAAGTAGACCGAAACAGTTGAAACATGACTTTCTACAAGAAGCATGAACACAGTTTCTATAGGAAGCATGAACACAGCTGACATGGGGCTTTCTACAAGAAGCATGAAAGTAGAATAGCAAAAGGAGAAATCACCTGAGATTTTTGCCAGGGAGGCAGCAACTATGCTGGCTGCCTTAAGCACATCTCCAAAACAAAAAGGGAAGAGAAAAAGGGAGCCTTCCATGTACTTTAAGGCAAGAAGGAGCACATGGATCAAAGTTGGCAGACCCCAGCCACAGTCAAAGGAGCCAATTACGATTGAGGACACCACAACTAAAAAAAAGGAAAAGTCTCCTTCAAAGACATCCATCACCTATGAACGAGGAAGCCCGAAAACGCCCACATGGAGAGAAAGGATTAAAATGATGGACACAAAGACATCTCTATAGGAAGCTGAGACAATTCTACATGAAACGCTAGCTAAGGTAAAGGAGACCGAGGAATTGGATGAAAATGCAGCTAAATCATCACAGGAGGAAGAAAAGGCTAAGAACATTTTGGAACCAAGCCCCCAGCCTAGCTTAGGCTCCTACTATAACCTCTTAGAGGTCGGAAAGATAATTCCTCAAAAATTCATTCTGCCATTTTTCTTTGCACTAGAAAAAGAGAGAGTGAGGACCCACACTTGGATGAAGATTGCCAAGTCCAAGGGTGTGGCAGACATAGGTCCCCTGGAAGAACAACTCAAGGAGGTAAGAAAGGAATTGGCTATAGTAAGGAATGTGGAAAGCTATCAACGGGCCAAGCTACAGGAAGAAAACGAGCTACTAAAATAGTAGCTACAGCTACAACGGAACTATAAGGAAGACAGGCCCCACATCTTGGGAGAACATCGGCAACAGGAGAAGCCCATAGAAAAAAAAGAAACCTTTGGTGAACAACAGAGAAGATATGGGTTGCAGGTTGAAATTAAGGCACTAACTAGATAACTACAGGAGAAGGAATTGCAAGCAGCATAGGAGATACAGTCTCTAAGGCAACAGGTACAAGAGAAGGAAGCCCAACTGGCATACATGGCCAGTTGGGCAGTAGAGTTCATGCAATGTAGGCAACCTGCCAAATCATATGCCTTATACCTTAAGGATCAATGGTTGCAGTTCCAGATTAACACCTTGGCCCAAAGAGGCACCACTCCATTTCAAAACTACCATCAATTCATGGCTTTATGTGACAATAGCTCATCAGAGGACAAGGCCAAATTATCATAGTTCTACTTACACAACTTGGCCCTTCCTAACATGAATTTGTGGGACACCAACATTGTGCTAGGAGATGTGTAAGTGATGGGCATGGCCTCTTGGCTAAATCATGAAGAAAATAGAGCAGCAGAGGTCCGAAATGTTATGGATAGGGAACTAAAGGAACCACTAATGATCAAAGAAGAGCCGGAGGATCCCTCAACATTAATATACGCCCACCAGCACTTGGAAAATAACTCTCAGGCACTAGCACATTAAATTGAATGACAAGCTCAAGCCATAGCCCATTTTGAGGACATTGAAAGACTATTGGGGGATAACTGTGTTCATGCTTACACACGGAGGTGGAACACATTGTCCCATAACTTAAAAATAAGAGAATACCACTCCCCAACAAGGATGAAGGAGGCCTTGACAAGAGTACCCCTCTATAAATAGTCCATACAGAATCTTCAGGCCAACTGGATCGACCTAAAGTTCAGTCCTCCCTTGCTTTTGGGGCTGCTGGAAGGAGTCAAAGAAGAGGAGGAACACAAGAAGTGCAAAGAAGTGGAAAGAAAAGTAGGATTTCATGACCGTGAAGAATATATCACCTCGTAGGCCTGGGATGTGAGAGAGGCGGTCAAGGCAATCAAGGATGATGAGATGGATTAGTTGCTCAGAGGATGAGCAACCCATTTAGGAGGGGGTGATGATGAGCCCCAGAATTGGGTAACTGATTGGGCTTATTTTTCCTAACTGTTCTTTGTAATCCACCATTTTTCATAGTTTATGCATGTTTTTCGAGTATATTTATGTTAGTTGAATGAATGAGAATAGTCACTTGACCAAGAAGGCTAACACGTGGTTATTGCAGATTTTTTGGACAAATTTTGGACCTGCACCAAGAAATTATGAGCCAGATGACTACCAAACATGAAGGAACAAGGGTGAGGATTCATAGGAAGGGTTTCTCCAAAATTAAATGGCCTCTTCCTCGAAATCTCCACCCTCAGCTTGGAGTTCAGGAGGCCACTGAAAAGGATTCCCAAGGGTAGACGAGCAGTTTTGTGTAAAGTGACTGATCACTGGTAGTTTGAGCAAGCGAGCCCCTTGAGTTAAGGAGGGCTATTGGAGAACCTCGTAGTGCATAAATAGGAAGGCTTCTAGCCTTCATAGGTTACTTTGTGAACAATTGTATTTTGCACTATAGTGCTATTAGTTTCTTAGCTCATTTTGTAGCTTCTGTTGTACAACCTTCTTTGTGACATGGTTATTTTTTAGTAATGGAAAGCAGTTTCATTTGGCACCAGTTTTGAGCCTTTTCTTAGGAGCCTGTAGCTATTGGGGCTGGGCCCAACCCAAGTGATAAGGCTTCCTTTATGTAATGTTATTTGTTTTTAATGTCTTTGCAAAATAATTTATGTTAAGTAGATTAAAATCTTGCTGGTTACCTAGGTCATTGTGGATGATTAAAAAGGATTTTCATGTTTAGATTGATTTGATAGGTTAATAAGAAAAAATATCTTCAGAAAAATGATATCATCCAACTCTTATCTCACCTCTCCCTCAGTGGGACCATGAGATGGGACCAAGGTGTCCTTGTTGCCACCAAAAACACTGTATTTGCTTCATCATACAATTATTAGTGCTAGATTCTCATTTGCAGAAGTTGATACCAGTTGTGGTTACATGCTCAGGTTCATGATTTCTTAGTTGCATAGTTATTTCACATGATTTCGTTGCAAATAAACTTCTATTCATTTTCTTTGATGTTATCTAGGTCAGATTAGGTGAAAGTAACTAGGTCCTTGATTTTCCGAGTCTTTGTTTGCTCAGTTTGAGAAATAACTTACAGAGCACCTATAATACTTCTCTATCTACCTCTATTCCATCAATCTCGCCTACTCCATCCTCTAACTCGGATTCTTGCCTTACGCTTGCCACATTCACTCGCTTTGCGCTAATTTCCATATTTTTGTGCAACATTGCTCTACCCCTCCTTGAACAAATGCAACCATCCTCATCACTCCTCAGCTCCATCCGCCAGGTCCTGGACCTCCTCACACCCTCATCTCACATCCATATCCACTTCTTCACCTTTCTTCCTCCATCAACACTCCAAAGTTCCCTTTCAGAACATCCTATAGAACATCCGGTAGAAATTACAGAACAACCTATAGAACCCCTGCAAACGTCCTGTAGAAGCTCACAAAAGCGGTTTCTTGATAGCCAAACTCTATGAAAATCTCTAGAAGGGTGATAGGGACCTCTTAGGCCCTCTTCTCACCTTCCCAACCTCCTGCAAGTGCCTCGCCAGTTCCATTCCTCACCTCGCCTCTGCATAGTCAAAAACAGTTAAAGCACATGCATGATAATTCTTACAACTTACTCAAAAATACAAAAAGATGTTTCTTTTCAGATTTTACTATAGAAGTAGCTTAGAAAAATGCATTTTACCTTCCTAGAAGTCAATGTCATCTACTTCAGTAGCTTGCATCCTCTTTCTTGCATCGGTAGGGCTAGCTGGTAAAATTAGGGTTTGCTAGGGTTTGCATTTTCTTCCAGCTTTTCAGTTTCTTTCTGCAAGCAGATTAGCCTCCTTTGAGTTAGATTTCCTCCATTAGTTAAAAAGATTCTTCTAAGAGCTCATAGAAGTTGGCTTAAGCTCCTATCGTACTTATGCTAGCTGACCAAGTGACAGTCGCGGAAAGATCTAGTACTTGTGCATACATCACCGTCGCTTCCAAATTTGTTAGGAACTACCAGATTGATAAAAGTAAAGAAGGGAGTCCCAGGAGTTGCAACATTATTGTTGCAATACTGGAGCCCACCAATATTCTTATAAGGTATCAATAAAGAAGACATGAAATACTCAATGAAGGAATTAGCCATATGCCAAATAGTTTGGACAACAAGCTACAACAAAGTAATGACATCCACTAATACAAGCCACCTTTTATTATTTTTGAGGGTTTTTAGATAAAGAAAAGAGATTTTAGATGAAAAAAAAACAAAAATTAGAAAAATTACTCAACATTTTATCTACTCATCAAGCTAGATAAATTTTATTTAATTAATTTTTTAAAACTAATCAGTTTGTGATATAGCCAATTTGGTGTTGGGTTGTGTTATATTCTTTCCACGACTAGCCCACGTAGTTAACCGTAGGGTTAAAGGGGGGTGGAGAACCCCCTTAGTTGTGCCAATTGCGTAGAAAGGGGGTCACAAGGGGTTTGATGGGTGCAGGTAACCCCCCTCTATGGGGTCCGAGGCAGCGCCTTGGAAAATTTTGTTTTTTGGACCCTAAATTAGGTTGGGCAGACTTACCTATGGTTTTGTGCCGATTTTTCACACATGGTTTTGGATGCGATGGTTTTTGGTTCATGGTTTTGGAAGTGATGGTTTTCGGTCCATGGTATTGGATGCTTCGACATGTATAAATATATATTGTAACATTGAAAGGAACATAATGAAAAATCAAGCTGGTAGTCCCGGTTTTGGGATCCAGGGGAAAATTTCTGTGTATATGTGTTTTATGTGTTATGCTTTCGCATTGTTTATTTTCTGTGCCTTAGAATTCATATGCAGGTAATTTTTGTATGAGGTTAAAACCTAAATTTGGTATCAGAGCTGTTTTGGCTTCAAGGGGATGCCTTTATTACTGAGGGGTTTCCCTCGGGCCTACGGTAAATCTTGTTCAGTGGGAGGTCTGAGAGATCGATTTTGGTAGTGAAAGAAGATGGTGAGTAGTAGAAATATAGAGATCGAGAAATTTATGGTCAGAGTTTTGAGTTGTGGAAACTCAAGATGGAGCATCTATTGGTGGATAAAGATGAGTGGATCGTGGTAGATCTAGGTACTAAACCAATGGGAGTGTCCGATGAAGAATGGAAGAAGTTGGATTGGAAGGCAAAGAGAACAATACGATTGTGTGTCTCAGATTTAGTATTGTTGAATGTATGAGGGGAATCTATGGCGAAGGATTTGTGGGAAAAGTTAGGGACTTTGTACCAATCTAAGTCTCTGGTGAATAAACTATTCCTACAGAAAAAGCTGTATAACCTGAGGATGAAAGATGGAGACTTGGTGACAGAGCATATGAACGCATTTAATATTGTGGTAAGCCAGTTATTATCTATTGATATTAAAAATTTAGAAGAAGATAAGTGTACCAGTTTGTTGTATTCTCTACCAGATTCATGGGATAGTCTGGTTATTGTAATAGGTAGCAATGCAACTACCTTGTAGTTTGATGAAATAGTCTCATCCTTTGCTGACGGAAAAATATGGAGAGCCAAAATGGTAATATGTTGTCTGTATGAGGACGGTCCCAGAACATAAGCAAAAATAAGTCATCGAGTGGGAGATCTAAATCTCCAGGAAAACCTGTAAAGATTGTTTGCTAGAAAGCGGAAAGGAAGGACACTACAAAAGGGACTGTAAATTTAAATCTCTTAACACAGGAAAGGGATCTAATGATGCTCCTTCATAGAGGCGAAAACCACCTCAGATGAAGGTGGGGATGTGTACTTGGGTTCTTCAAGTACACATGTAGATCATGAGGCATGGTTGATTCATTGAAGTGCATCCTTTCACTTCACTCCCCATAGAGAGTGGTTCTCCGAGTATGAGAAATATGATGGTGGTGATGTATTCTTGGGAGATGATAGGAAGGCTAGAATCATTGGTCACGGAAAAGTAAAGTTGAAGTTGTAAGGTGGAAGGGTTAGAACACTTCCGAGTGTTCTAGATTTTCTTGCATTGGCCAGAAATCTGAATTCTGTAAGCAAGCTAGATGATGTAGGTGTAAAAACAATGTTCAAGAAGGATACCTGCAAGATGGTTTGGGGAGCACTGGTATTAATGTAGGAAGTTCAGATTGGAGCTTTGTACAAGCTGCAAGGTAACACTATTGCTGATGGGTGCAACAGTTCTATGGTTCTTGAAAAAGGAGTAGAAAATCTAGTGGTCTTTGGAGAGAAGACCATGATGTGGCATCAAAGCCTTGGACATATTGGAGAGAAGGGCCTTCGAATAATTCATGGTAAAGGTATGAGGATTTTGGTTTCTATGAAAATTGTGTATATGGGAAGCAGAATCGGGTGAGTTTCCCCTCTGGTGGTAAGAGGATGAAACAGATACTAGAGCTTGTGTACAATGATGTGTTTGGACCTGGAAAGTTCCATCACTGGGTAATTCTATGTACTATGTATCATTTATAGATGATTTCTCAAGGAATACTTGGATATATTTCCTTAGGAAGAAATCTGAAGTCTTTGACAGGTTTAAAGAATTTAAAGCTCTTGTGGAAACTAGATAGAGAAGAATATAAAGGTGTTGAGGACAGAAAATGGTGGAGATTTTTGCAATAAGGAATTTGAAGAATTTTGTAAGAAGTATGGTATAGCATGGTAGAAGACTACTCCATACACACCTAAGCAAAATGGAGTTATAAAAAGAATGAAAAAGACATTGATGGAAAGGGCATGAAGCATGCTTAGTGATGCCTAGTTAGGACAAGAATTCTGGGCAGAGACGGCAGAGACATGTTACTTGCTCAATAAATCACCTTTATTAACGTTGGAGGATAAGACTCCACAAGAAGTATGGACTGGTAAGAAACCCTCTCTTTCCCATATGAGGGTATTTAGATGTGATGCATATGTACATGTTTCAAAGGAGAAAGGAACCAAGTTGGATAGTAAGTCTGAAAAGTGCAACTTTATTGGGTATAAGGATGGTTTAAAGGGTTATAAGCTTTGGAACCCAATAACAAGGAAGGTTATGTACAGCTGAGATGTAGTGTTCAGAGAGATGAAAGATGTTATTAAACATGAATTCCAACTAGACAAACATAAGAAGATAGAGTTTGAGCTTAAGGAGGAAGAATCAGACTCTACAACAGAGGATGAATCAGAAGACGAAGAGCCACAAACTCTGGGTGTGAGAAGATTAGTTCAAGAAAGAGGGCAACCAGAAAGGTATAGTCCATCTTCTTTCTGTTAAAATTTTGCTTTATCTGTTATTGATGATGATCCCAGAACTTTGAAGGAAGTAGTATGTTTAGAGGATGGAAAACTCTGGAAAGAGGCCATGATTGATGAAATGGCATCTTTGCACAAAAATGAGGCTTGGAATCTGGTGGAGTTGTCGGCTAGAAGGAAACCCATTGGTAGCAAATGGGTGTTCAAAAAGAAGACAAATGCAGAAGGAAAGGTGGAGAAATTCAAAGCTCATTTGGTAGAAAAAGGTTATTCCCTGTTGCTAGGAATTAATTTTGGTGATATTTTTTCTCCTGTTTCCAAGGTAGCTTCTATTAGACTACTTTTATCTGTTGCTGCTACTTTTGATTTTGAGGTAAAATAGATGGATGTGAAGACAACATTTCTTCACATGGATCTTGAAGAGGAGATCTACATGAAGCAACCTAAAGGTCTTGCGGTGAAGGGTAATAAATAAATGGTATGCAAGTTAAAGAATTCTCTGTATGGGTTAAAACAGTCACCAAGGATGTGGTATCATAAATTTGATACATTTATAATGGGAATTGGCTTCATTAGAAGAAAAGTATATCACTGTGTGTATTTTAAATTAATTCGTGGCCATGTTATTTACCTAGTCTTATCTGTGGATGATATGTTACTAGTTGGAAATGGAAAAGAAATTATCCAGGATTTGAAGACCCAATTGTCCTCCAAATTCGACATGAAATATCTTGGTGTTGCAAATTATATTTTGGGCATGGAAATTAAAAGAGACTGGGAAAAGAAGAAGCTCTGGTTAAGCTAGAGGATGTATGTTAAGACAATATTGTAGAGGTTTAATATGCAGGATAGTAAACTAGTGAAGGTTCTTATTCCTGTAGGTGTGAGGTTATCTGCTAAACATTGTCCCAAGACACAACAAGAGGAAGAGGACATATCCCGTGTTCCATATGCAAGTGCAGTCGGTAGCCTGATGTATGCAATGGTTTGTACTAGACCAGAGATAGCAAATACAGTGGGATTATTGAGAAGATTTATATCAAAACTAGGGAAGGAGCACTGGACAAAAGTGAAGCGGGTTTTCAGGTATTTACGTGGCACTAGTGATTATGGTTTGTGATACCAATGAAGACCAGGATTGGACAGAGTGTTGGATATTTTTGGTTTTGTTGATGCATATTGGGCTGGATATTTGGATCGAAGAAGGTCTACAAGTGCGTATGTGTTTAACCTATTTGGAAGTGCATTCAGTTGGATGAGTAAGAAACAATCTGTAGTGGCACTATCAACTACAAAGGTTGAATACATGACAACCACTCATGCAAGAAAGGAAATAGTTTGGTTGCAGAGACTGTGTTCAAGTATGGGGTTAGTACAGGGAGGTATAAGGACATACTGTGGCAACCAAAGTGCAATTTTCTTTGCAAAGAACCCTACATATCATTCAAAGACAAAGCACATTGACGTTTAGTATCACTTTGTGAGGGACATGATAGAAGACAAAAAGGTGTTGCTGGTAAAGGTGGACACTTTGAAGAATACTGCAAATGCATTGACAAAATCTGTGAGCTCTGAGAATTTTTCTTGGTGTAGATAAATAATGGGTGTTGTAGGGATGGATAAATGACTAAGCTCTCTTGTGGCCCCCCGTGGAAAGAAAAAAACAAGTGGGAGAATTTTGGGTTGTGTGATATTCTTTCCACGACTAGCCCACGTAGTTAACTAGGGGGTTAGAGGGGGGATGGAGGACCCCCTTTATTGTGTCAATTGCATAGTGAGGGGATCACAGGGGGCTTGAGGGGTGCAAGTAACCCCCCTCTATGGGTTCTAGGGCAACACCCCAGAAAATTTGGTTTTTTGGACCCTATATTAGGTTGGGCAGACCTACCTATGGTTTTGTGCATGTTTTTTGCACATGGTTTTGGATGTGATTGTTTTTGGTCCATGGCTTTGGATGCGATGGTTTTTGGTCCATGGTATTGGATGCTTCGATATGTATGAATATGTATTGTAACATTGAAATTAACATAATGAAAAATCAAGTTGGTCGTCTCGGTTTTGGGATGCAGGGTAAAATCTCTATGCATATGTGTTTGATGTGTTATGCTCTCGCATTGTTTATTTTATGTGTTTTAGAATTTATATGCAGGTAATTTCTGTACGGGGTTAAAACTACATTTGGTTAAAAATTACATGTCTAAAAAAATTGCAAATATGTAATTTCCAAATTGTTGTGGATTTCGATAGGAGCAATAGATCATAAATAGGAGAGTTGTTGTGAGTGCAACATCATCATTATTATCAATTTTTCTACCAGGATAGGAGGGAACACATCAAAATGAATTGTTTTCCTTCATTAAGATTGCTCATGGAAATATACAATGAGGGAGAGACTCTTGGGTTCACTCCCACTGCCTCTTCATTTCCATATTCTCCATTATTGAAAAATATTCACCCAATCCCAATGATTAGGTGTCAACATTCCCCCCCTTAATCTAAAGGCATGTTGGTGAGTCCAAGCATCATCCTGAATCTTTCAAACTTTTCTCTTCTAAGTGCTTCAATGAAGATGTCTGCAATCAATTCACTAGTTGAACAATGGCGTAGATGGATTGTATTCGCATCAGCATGATGTTGAATCAAATGGTATTTTTTATTGATGTGCTTCGTTCAATCATGGAACATTGGGTTCTTGGACAACTTTATTGCAGAGGTGTTGTCAATCATGAGTGGAGTTGAATGCACTTGTTTCACCTTCAAATATTCCAGAATTTTCTTGAGCCACACAATTTTTTTTTTTGCCTCAGCTGCTACCACATATTTTTCCTCTGTTGTGTAATCTTCTCAAGCTAATTGTTTGCGTGATCTCCAAGGGACAAATATTGGTCCAAGACTCATAGGATAACCTAAAATAGATACACCAGTTTATTTGTCTCTATCGAAGTCTAAATCGGAGTATCCAATCAAGCTAAAGTCGCCCACCTTTGTATACTTGAGTCGAAATTCTTGAGTTTCTTTTAGTTATTTTAGAACTCGTTTTGCAGCAGACCAATGTCCCTCACAAGGATTTTTTATATACCTAGAGAGGATTCCAAAAAAAATGAAATTCCTAGTCTCGTAGTAGTCAGGTAGCTAAGACTTCCTACAAGTTTTCTATACTTTGTTCCATCCTCAAATTCTTTTCCTTCAATGGGTGTGAGCTTCAAGTTCTGTTCCATTGGAGTAGTGAAAGGATTGCACTCAACCATGCCAAAAATGTTCAACAGATCTCCAATATAATTCTCTTGAGAGAGGAATATAGACTTCCGATGTTGAGTTACTTCAATAACAAGATAGTAGTGAACATAGCCCAAGTCAGTCATTTCAAAACCTTTGCTCAATTCCTTCTTTATGGATGCAATTTAGCTCTCATTTCTCCCTATCATCAAAATATCATCTACATATACCACAAGATATACAACTGTTTTTACAACTTTCTTGACAAACAACGTTGCATCATCAAGATTATAATGTTTGAAGTTGAGTTTCAAAATATGCTCAACTTTTCATACCAGGCTTGTGGTGCTTACATGATGCCATACATGGATTTCAAAAGCTTTCATACTTTTCATTCTTGGCCCTTCACAACAAATCCATATGGTTGGGACATAAAAGCATTATCTTTCAGATCTCCATTCAGGAAAGCAATTTTACATCCATTTGATGGAATTTCCAACCATTCTAATTTACCAAGGCAAAGAGTGTCTAGATGGTAGCTTATTTTTCTCTCGGGGAAAAAGTATCCTCATAATCGACCCCTTCCTTATGTGCAAAACCATTTTCCACAAGCCTCACTTTGTGATTTTCAAGTGAGCCATCATATTTATACTTGTTCTTGTAGACTCACTTGCAACCAATTGGTTTGGTTCCCAAAGAAGGATCAACTAGCTTCCAAGTGCCATTCTTTATAAAGGCATCATATTCCTTCTGCATTGCTTCTTTCCATTCATCATGTGAAGCGGATTCTTTGGAGGAAGTTGGTACAAAATCTGTAGACAAATTCATTTCATAATCATAAGAAACATCCATATCAACAAGTGAATCAGAATCATCTACATCATCTCCATTTTTCCTGGTTGAATTTCTTGTTCTTTTCTTTCCAACCTCAATAAGATGAACACTTTCAAGTGTCTTTGTTAGCCATTTTTTAGGAACATTCTGAGATGGCCTAGGCTGCTAAGTTGATTGTGCTGGGGTTGAATTGAGATCGAGTTTCCTAATTTTTTCAATCACGTCACTAAGGTATCATTAGTTGGAGCTTGATGTGGGGAGACAGTGCTTAAGAAGAATATTACACAGATTGATCTAGTATAGGAATCCCCCCTTCAACATGTGGAACCTTATTATCAAATTCTTGAAACACTTTTTCATATTTGAATCTATCCAAGTGATCAAGCTGGCTCTTGACAACATTGTCAGCTTTAGAAGATTCAAGAAAGATTACATCTCTAGATACAACAAAATCCTTATTAACTTCACCATAGAGATGGTATGCTTTGGATGTATTTGAATACCCTAAGAAGATACACTTACGACTCCTTCCACCAAGTTTGTTTCTTTGCTCCTTCGGTATCAAGGCATAATAGGTGGAACCAAAGGCCCTAATATGCTTTATTGAAGGAATGGGGCCATACAACATTTCGTAATGAGTATTGTTTCTAATAAAATTATATGGAAATATATTCTTTACATACACAACATGTAAAACTGCATCAACCCAAAACATCAATTTTACATTACTGAAAAACATCATGTAGAAGAAAGTTTGAAAGACCAAGATCTTTGAGCCTGATTGTGCCAAGCCATTATGACTTGAGTTTTTATTTTTATGCAAATTATACTGCTCCATCAACGTTGTCAATAAATTCCAAAAAAAAATATCTTCTAAAAGTCACGTGGAAATTTTCTCCTGAATCAAGCAACCAATAATTTTTCGAAGAAGAAAGTGAGGCATTAAACAAGTCTTTAGTTACTCCAGTATTATAATGTTCCACAACATAGTGAGAGGATTCAGGTGCTCTACCTTTATCTTTCTCATTGGTTTTACCTTTGTCTTTATTTCCTTCCTGCTCAATTCTTTCCTAAGGCAACTTGCGTGTAGATGCATCATGTCCACCTCTATTAGAACATATGTAATGAAGATCAAACTTTTCTCCTTGAGAGTTCCCCCCCTGCCTCTAAACTTTCTTCTTCCTCTTCCTCTTCAACCACCTCTTCCTCTAAAAGAATCTTGTATATGATTCTTCTCTCTATGTGAAAGACACACAACTTGCTCAAAAGATTGAGGAGTTGTCTTCTTCCCAAAAACTTTCTCTCTCTCAGCAACTTTCTTCATAAGGGATTCAAGGTTAATATCTTTGAGGTTTCCATTTGCTTGCAATGAATCAAGATAATTTGAATAAGTGGGACAAAGTGCCTTGGAAAAAGCTCTAAGAGAAATGTGTAATTCAACATCAGTGGGTTTGATATCATGCATAATAAATCATACTTCTAATGGCAAATCAAGAGGATCATTATTTCTAATTCAAAGCTAAACAATTTAATCATCAATTGAACAACTTCAAGTTCAGAGTGCGATTCATAGAGTTTTTTCAACTTTTGTAAGGCTTCAAAAGAATTTGAAAATGGTGAAATATGGTGACTCGCCTCTTCATTTACAGAAGCTACAATCAAGGCACATGCCTTGCTATTCTTGTTTTCCCAAATGGCGAACCCCTTGTCTAAAGTGGGATTTTTAGGTGCATTTTTTGCTACACCTTCACAAACTCCTTTCCACAACTCATTGAAAATGGGAGTGTGCTTGATCTTCCAAGACCACTTAGGATAATTCTCCTTGCCATTGAAAACCACTCTACCAATATATATTAATGAATGCATTTTAAATACGTGTATTGTAAAAAAATGTACTCATGTTGCCTATATATTGGAAGAAATTATAGTTATTGTATAAAAATTGGTACTTTGATATAAGCTACATAGGTATTACTTGGGGGATCTAGTGGAAATATGGAATCTAGAAAATCAAAATTGTATCAAAAACTTTAAAATGCCACTATTGACAACTCGAATGGAAAAATTTGTTATATAGTACCCAGATACATTCCTTCCAAATACAAAACTCAAGTAACATATATTTTTCCAGCCTCATAGGATATGGAGCAACTCAACTCCCAAATGGAAAACTTTATTCAATCTATTCTCATGTGAAAACCAACAATTTATTCCCATGACCTAAAAAATATATATGGTTGTTATCTATTATACACCATGGCTTCTTTAAAAAAAAACAAACTCATATATACATCACTCACCATTCATATACTCCATACATAATACCCACATACTCCATTCAAACTCCATGTTCTTGAAAAAGCAAAGCATATACATTCATGCACTTCATATGTGTGCCAACGAAAAGCTTCAACCAATTTTAAAAGAATATCGGTCTTCAACGAGGAGATACCATGCTTCCATTGTGCCAGCTCCTGGTAAGATTTACACTCTTTCTCTCTACCAAGTGTGTGATCATCCTCTACATGATCCTCTAGAAATGATGTACTGCTACTGAAGATGAACCTATAGGTGGACTTAGAGAGAGGAGAATTTGTAGCATTTTTAGTGAACTATGTAACACAGAGTTGGCTCCAGTGTAGAGGCAATGAAGCACAGTCAGGTTGGGAGAGGTATAAGATATGTGAAGGGTATAAACTATGCAGAGGAGCAGTTTAAGGTATGGTGCAATGTTGGGGATACTGCAGAAATGGTGAACATTTTGGTTGGTGGTAGGAGCAACGTCAAAAAAAATGTAGAAGGCAGTATTTAGCTACTAGAACTGTGGAAGGAGGTCAAAGTGGTACGTAGCGAGAACAGTGATGGGTATACCAAAGTGGGTAGACATCGTTTAGACCAATGGATAGTGGAGCATTTGGAGCAATTAGGGTGGAGCACATAGTGTTTGCAATGAATTATAGCATATCGATGGTGGTATGACAGTGGCCCAAACGCAGGTGAGGAAATGTTGAAAAATTATGTGGATGTACACCAGATTATAAAACAATCATAGTATAAAGAACATAGGAATGAATGATATGGAAGAGGTGGAAATTCTGCAAAATAGGTAGAAAAGGAGGGAGTTATAAGGGCAGACAAGCTAAAATAGAGTTAGCTCTGATAACATGTCAGGCCAGGAGGTAACTCCTCAAAATGAATTATGTTCTTTCATTAAGATTTCTCATGTATATATACAATGAGGGAGATACTCTTGGGCTTCACCTACCATTGTCTCTTCATTTTCCTATTCTCCATTATTTACTATTTACATTATTTACAAATATTCACCAAATCCCCATGATTAGGTGTCAACAATTTCCTACAAATTTCTTTCTATATATTTTGAAACTCTCCTCTAGAATCAATATAAGTTGACATAAATATAATTGTATAAGCCATACAAGTATAAA
Organism: Pinus taeda; assembly: GCA_000404065.3. Classification (NCBI taxonomy): domain Eukaryota; kingdom Viridiplantae; phylum Streptophyta; class Pinopsida; order Pinales; family Pinaceae; genus Pinus; species Pinus taeda. The sequence goes on from APFE031228099.1 coordinate 139,751, forward strand.
AAAGGGGTAAATTCAAAAAATTTAGAAGATCAGAACTCTCTGCTTTGAACTAACAGTTGAGGAAGAGAACATTGATTAGGAATATAGAAGAGTATAATTTATTTATCTACCTGGAATTTTCACTTTAGAAACACAAATTGTTGAGAAATCAAAAGACAACAACTAGTGGCCTTAAAGAGTAGAAAAATTATGTATAGTTTCTAGAATTGTTGAATTGTTTTTATTTAATAGAATTTTGTTGCATACACATATTGCAATATTAAGGATAAGATAATCTTATAGTAAGTTTGGAATGTCAACATATATAGGTATGTATGCATGTATTTGTAATCATAATATGTTAGTATATATCCTAGGATGTATACATGTATATATTATGTCATTATATATATAAAAAGAAATATTATTGTTAAAATGAATATATATATATATATATATATATACTAATAATAGTATTTTATATGTCAACACGCACACAGATTAGGCTTCATTCTCAGCTTCAAATGATCCTGAGACAATTCCTCACTAGCTTATTTTATCAAGCAATCAAACTTTTGAAACAATACAGATTCTCTTTATTCTAGACATTACTCTAACTGAATAGGTAGTATGCAGGTTTGTGCATCATAGGGTCTAGCTCAATATCTATGTAATGTACTATCATTAAGTGTCCCATTATTTAACATAACCTCATATCCATCTATAGGTATGGTTAGCCTTTTCACATGTGTCGATTCTTAATTAATATAATGATTTTGGATTCCCTAGAATATTCTTGGAATTCTAACACAAAACTACCATTGTGTGTGATAAATAGGGATTTGATGTGGAATCTACTTAGTTCCATGATGGTTAATAATATCATTCAACTTGTAGAGCGCATAACTTATAATAAGACAAGTCAACTTATAGGGGGGCATAAATTCTACATACGGGCTTCGATTGAGGTGATTTCCTTAGTGTTGGAATTCTTTTAGTATGTAAAACAACTTTGAGGAGTTGAGGCCTATTTTTTGGAATTTTTTTATTACAAAAGGTGTAATTATATGCCTTAAATTAGCCTCAAAAGTTTTTAATAATAAATTATCAAACTAGAACCCATCCTTAAAATGAATCTTACAAACCAATTCCTCCATTTTTCCCACTTAGAGATTACAAAGTTAGATGAAAATTTATATTATCAATAAAAACTAAAACCCATCCCCTCTTTGGCATACCTTCATAGTTGGTTATAACTACTATCATCCATTTAAATAGCCAATGTTTACGACATTTCCATTAAAAATTTAAAGCTCCATTCTACATTCTTTATATATAATAAAACAAACTTTGAACCCAATTACTTTCATAATTACCTAATTTAATGTGTTAGTCTTCACTTCTTGCAATAATAATAGCTTGGCAATCAAGTGATGGAGAGTCATTATATGTTGGGATGAAACTAATATGGCATTTTTCCTTATACCCACTCCTCTCTTTCCTATGTACATGCACATACTTGCCTTTCCAATTGTCTACTATCTTCCCGTGCATCCATAAAACCTCATACTTGATTTTACATATTTTAAAAGGATATAAATTTTAAAAATTTCATTACCAAAAACTAATAGAGAAATGGAATAGATTTTTTCAAAAAATTAACGCACACACACATAAGAAACATGTGAATATTTGTATTAAAAATTAATATGGTTACAAGGCCAAAACCTTTACATCTTCCAATATTCCTTGCAGGTTTGAGATTGAACATGAAGACTCAATCCAAACCCTTAAGCAATAACCCCATGTTGCACAAATTTTAGTCCCTCTATAGTTAAAAAATTCCAAAAAACTCCCAGTATCCAAATACAATTACATTCCATTTTTAATTACTTTTGATGTGATTTTTGTTGACTTCTTGTTTTCCTTGGTGAAATATTTTCTCCCTTATTCCAAATTTGAATGTAACTCATTTTTTCTACTAATTTTGATTGGTCACTCGTTAATGGATGAGTGTTGATATTTTTTCATTCAAAAATACAATTTAAACAATGAAAAATAACACATTGTATTTTTCACTCTAAAAAAATTTGTAGGTGAAGACTCATGTTAGATGAGCACTTAAGATGGATCTATGTTGGTAGTGTACTAGTCAATAAACTCCTTTCTTGCAATATGATCGTTTCCTTTAAAATAAATCATTAAACCTATACACAATGGTGGAAGTATACATTATTAACATTGATATTAAGTGGCTAGTGATGAAGACAATTGTAAAAATAATGAAACATCTCCATAGAGGTGTTGAAGATTTTTGGACCAAGATTCACACGACCCTATTTTTCCTCCTCCTCCTTCTGGCCAACATCATAGTCGCCATTCTCTTTACTAGCGTCATCACCCTCTACTCTTTTCTCTATCTCATCATCCCTTTCTTTTTCTTCTTCAGTAGCCACATCCTCCTTTATATGCTCCTCCTCACAATTTTTCTTAGTGTCCATCGTAGGTTTCTTTGAGGGGCAACTTCCATCCCCTTCATTGGGTTGTGAGTCTTCTTATTTTTCTTCAATGGCTCTCTTGGTTGTGTGTCCAGTGGCATCTAACTCCATAGGAAAATCATCAACTTTAGTTTCTTTGGTTGTGCCACCGCCCTCTTCAGTAATAATGTTAACATCCTCCCCTATAATTTCATTGGTTTGAGAGGTGGGATGATTGTTACTTTCTCACACTTGTTCGTAGCAATGACTCCAATAGTGGTGACCATCTGGTTGGGAAAATTGCAAAGTTGCAGGTCGTGGTAAATGTTTATCACACAAAGGTTGTAGTAGTTGGCCAATGAAATCTATGTAGACCAGGGTTATTAAGACTCTATGGTGGGAGGGTAATTCGAGGTTAAATTGTGAGCATGTTGTGGACGAGATAACCTACTAAATTGCAGCCATAACTTGCAGATCTAGCTTCGTTTAAACTGTAGCTAGATCTAAATTCAACCAGTTTCACCTCCTCGAAGGTGTTCTTTACCTATGTTCCATCCAGGCAATAGATTAGCTCTTCTGTGATATATCTTCTCCTCATTCTGTGAAGAGTCTTACTAACTTGCTCTGATATCAAATTTTAAATTTTACACAGTGAGAGAGAGAGTGCACTGAAAATTATTTGACTTAGCTATGACATCTATGAAGTTCTCATCATAAAATAAAATAACAAAAAATGAAGTTCTCATCATAAAATAAAATAACAACAAATGAAGTTCTCATCATAAAATAAATAACAACAAATAAAGTTCTCATGCTATGGCATGTTTGAATTGCAACACTATTATCTACATTAATTCTTCCATGTTTGAATTACGACTTTATTATTTACCTTGATTCCTCCTAATAACAAGATGTTGTTAGTGGAAGTAACTAATACCAAATTGATAAAATAAACTACACCAAAAAAAGTGTGATGTTATCCAACACTAACCAAAAATCTATCTAAAAAACTTACTTCTATCTAACTATTTGATGGTATTTTTTCGGGTCTTGAACTTCCGAGGCCGTTTTGAGGCACTAAATGGATTTTGTTTTGGAAAACGTGCCAAGCCTATAGCCCAGAGGGTAGGTTCACGATGGGAATTTTTTTCCTGAAATATATTTCTGTAATGAGGTATTTTGCATGCCAAACGAAGATCATATACCCAAATTACGACCTTAGGAAGTTGGCGTTCTACCTAATCCCAATGAGTCCCACAAACTTTGGCACTTCATCTCCTAGGGTAAGGTTATTGGGTGTTTGGAATTTTCCATTGTTTCTCAATAATAAAAGGGCCTCTAACCTCATTGGCACATAGTTCAGAAGGCATATGTCCATCACATCACTTCTCAGATATAAACTACCATCGCTTGATATAGTTTATTTCCATTCTGCATGTAATCAATTCTTAGTATTTGTTATTAGTTAATCAAAGTTTAGTTTTCACTTTAGCTTTGTGCTCCCATTTTAATCTATATTTAATTTCCTTCCTGCATAAATCTGGATCAAGTGGAGAAGTTATTACAAAGTAACATATTCCTTCAGTTGTGTTATTGGTTTGAATTCTTCCTCATTTGCCTGATCTACCCAAGAAGTTACTTTTCCAACTTTATTCCTTGTGGTTTCGAGAGATGATCCATTTTTCAATAGGGTTAAATGTTTCTTTTCCACCGTGATTGAGTCCAAAGGGTCGTCATTGGCTTGGATTTTTTCTTGACTTCTTTATGTTGTTTGCAATGAATTTTCTTTGAAAATGTCTTCTTATTGTTTATATTCTACTCGTTTATTATCTTGGGCCTCTTCTTCTTTGTAAACCAAACAATGTTCACTCTAATCTTCTTGCTACCATTTGAGCCTCTAGTTATTTTTCTAGGCTTTTTTGTTCTGCAACGCTTGGGGAATTTTTTTTATTATATGCCCAATCTCATAACACACTCAACACTGAAATGGCACATTTTCATAATTGACATTTTGAACCAAGACATGTTTCGGAGCACTTAGATTAATATCAACAGGAAAACCGTTATTGAAGTCAATCTCCACACATATTCGAGCATAATTTGTCTTAACATAATTTCTTATTTATGGGTTGTGACAATAAAAATTTTCTAATGCATTTCCAATAGAGAATAATGATGGGAGATTCCAAAGATGCAGGAGAAGGTTGAAAAGCCTTACCCAAACTGGAGTTGTTGAGACTCATTTTTTAACCAAATCAAAGATGGTAGACCAAAGATGCATGAAGAGACCAACACTACTCCAAAACCATGAAATAGATTCACAAAAAGACTTCTTGTCCTCAATATTGTTAAATGAAACATCAAAAAACTCCCATGAAATAGGGTACATATTCATATCATCTATCAATAGAGGTTTCCATGACTCAGATATACATTTGTGAAGATTAGTCAACCACAACCAAACCCCATTAAACCTACAGAACTGACCTTGTTCCAAAAACTAATTTTCACAACTAAAGTCTTCCTCTTGTATTAGAGCTAGCTTCTTGAGCTACCAAAAGAATAGATCCATAGTTCATAATGGAACTATACATAACGAAAGAAGATCTTGCTTGATCGACAACCATTCTTGCAAAAGAAACCCTCTTGTTCATTGGATAACTAATAGTCACCATTTTTCTAGATGCAACAAAGATCTACAAAGAGATCCTCCCAATATGGGCATTGAGTGGCCATCGAGGGAAAAACCCTATTCATCATAGGTGTCTTAAGATCTTCATCGGTTCTCTCTTTAGTGAGAGGTCGATGATTAATTTTATGTATATTTTAAAGACCTATAAATTTTACAATTTAATTTCTATAAACTGATAAAAGATGTAACACTACTTTTATAATATTACCATATACATTTTAATTTGTCTTTATAGGTGTAAGAGTGGCGAGAGTGGTATCTCAAATAATCAAGTCAATTATATCAGGCCTTGCACTTAATGAGGGAGAGGCTTACTTCTATGAGGAGGATAGGATAAGGTGTGTGCTTTCTTTCTTTATTTCTTCTTCTTCTTTTGTCTAGAGGAGTTGGAAACTAGGCTAGTCTCATACTCATGTGATATGGGGTCAATTCCAACTACTAACATTATAAACTCTAGGTGAGCCACACTTCCCCCAGCACACTGACCATAGGTAAACTTGGGGGATTTGAACCTAGAACCTCTTGTAACATAATAATTCACTTTCATAATCATTTTCAATTTACTTTTCCTCGGAGAATTGATAGGGCATGCACTTTTAATATTAAGATTACAAATTATAAAATTCATTTGGATTTTATCTATCCTTGTTTAATATTATCTAGAGATACTTCATCCCCAAGCTTCACATCCATATAAGATAAAAAGTGTGATGAGAATATTAAATATGATTTTTGTTTTTAATTATCCCAAAATTGAAGGTCTACTAATTACACTTTTCTGCAATCATTTGCAATCCTATGGTTGAATTGAATTTAAAAGAAGATCCATTACATCAACTTGATTAGGTATAGTAAGAAAAGTGGTTCTTGGATTGACATGGATAAGGAGCATATGAGGAAGTGAAATTGGAGAAAAGTAGGAAGAGTTAAATACTTGATAGGACACCAAATCAAAACGAGCAATAGGGTTGAGAGTTACAACAATTTGAGACAATGTTAGAGATAACTAATTGGGGAACCAAATGGCTTATGAGTAGTTTGAACTAGTGTTCTAAGTTTAATCCATGGCCATTTTAGTGGTGACCAACTTGTCTAGAAGTTGCAACTTTGTTGCACTACTATTATTATTTTGAGTGGGTTTTATCATCTTTGGGTTCCCAATATAAAATGGTTTTGTTCTATTATGATTTAGTTTAATTTTTCTCTTGTTATGTGTATGTTCTATAACCCATAGATTTGAAATGTCAATTATTTTTAAAAATATCATAAATGTAATAAATTAAATTAGATAGACAAGATAAGATATCTGAGATATAACCTTGTCTTATAATAATCATAGACTTGTTGGCAACATTGATCCATTTTGAGGAAGACGTTTGGGTTTAGCTTTTACCATTCACTGAGTATTGCATTTCTCAAGTGTGCAGGAGACATTAGACCTTCATTTTCTTGCCTTTACTATTCTCAGCATGGGAGTTTTTTACTCTCTACTCCCTCTTATAGCCTATTATCATTCCCCTTTTGTCACAATCACTTGCATTGTGGTCATCATATGCATTGTGGCTGATATTATTTTTAATTTAGAAAATATTTTATTTTTGTTTTCAAATGGACATGTTTCAACTATATACACATCTTGCTCATATTGGAATATAGAATGTGTCTCTCCTTACGATAATATCTTTTTTTTTTTTTACTTTAAGTTACTTTATATTTTTAAAGTTGACATAACGTTATGTTATTTCACATGAACACGGAAATATTTTATTTACTGTGAGTGAGAATGAAATATTTATGCTACCTCTTTTGAGTTGTGATGTGAACAATAAAACCCAATGAGAGTGACGCTATTGATATTTATAATGCTTTTAATTAAAACTAGCCAAATAGGCATATCAATTTTATTTTATTTTAAAAGGAATATGTGTCAACTTGATGATGAGAATGGAAGGAATTAAATGTCTCCTTCATAGTGAGTTGTAGAATGCATATTTAGATAAAAACAATAATTTTTAAAACAATAAGAGAAAAAAATCAAATTTTATGAAAAAATAATATTATTTTTTAAAATGATAATTTTTATAAATTTTTTAAAATACAAAAAATATTTAAATAAAATTTCTAAAATAATAACTAATTTATAAATAATAGCTATATTTATATCTTTATTTGTAAACCTAACTTTTAGATAAATTAATACTAATCATTCATTAAATTTTAAATAAATTTTTTATCATTAAAACTAAATAGAAACTCCTAATTGGTTTACCATGAGTGAGATTGTGAAAGCCATAATTAAGTGAAAAAATTTAATTAAAATAAAGATGTCAACAACAATCAACATTGGATGTGGCCATCTAGTTTTTAAATTACATGTATTCCTCACTTTTCACTATACCACTGGTACCAAATGTTATAAGGAGTTGTAGTCAGTGAGACTTTTTGGAATTTTTTCCGGTGGATTTTTCAAGTCTAATTTCTATAAAATCCAGTAAGAATTCATTGAAATCATAAGCGTGATGGAAAACCCCTACACAATCAAAGTGCTCTAGGGGGTTTGGAGGGTGATGAATCCATATATACAGTGAAAAACAGTTTAAATAACACACAAAAAATTCACCTCAAATTTTTCCGTTGGATTCTAGCACCTGAAAGTCCAAAAAGTCTAACTAAAGACAAATTTCTGTAATAGAAAATACGAATTGTATAAAACTTTTTGATGACGACACCCCTTTCCTTCTTCATGCATAATTCTGGTCTTTACATAAATCTAGCAATTACACTAAGAAGTGCAAAGAAACATCGAAATTCAACTAAATTCAAAAACTTTTACTGTGAGATCCTCTGAGAAAAAAACAATTGACAATTTTTTGAAGTCCAAACAAGTTTGCTAATTGTGTAGTTCTCCCCACATCATTACTACGGCTATACTTTTAGTCAGCATCTAACAATAACAGAGAAGATAAAAACTAACATTTCTATAACTATAACTTCATAACACTTCAAATATCTAAAGGAGAAAATTATAACAAAGGTTTCAAAATTGTTTCTTTTATTGAGAAACACATATGTAAACTTAAAGATATAAAAAAGTTGACCTGTAAATTTAAAAAAAATATAAATTAAAAGAAAAAATGTGTAGTAATAAATTGGATTATTCTTAACGCTTGATTTAAGATAAAACTACATCTTCTTCTAGTAAGTTTAATTGACATATTTAAAAAATCATCATAATATAAATTAAATAATATACTTTTATAAATAACTCATACAAAATGATGAATTTGGAAATTCTTAAAATTAATTAATTCAAACTAAAAAATCATTAAAAACAATAATGGGTAATTGTTCAACTCAGTTAAAGAATTATACAACTTAATAATTATATATTAGCGCATCTAACCATGAGAGAATTATTAGAGTTCCTCAATTGTTGCTGGAGCGTCAGAGTGAGCCCAAATCAAAGTTACTGATTTGTGGCTGGAGCGTTTTCGGGTATTTTTCCTAATGGTTTTTCCTTGTGCTCCCATTCATTATTTCACGACATCAATGGGTGATCTGAAGGCCTTTCTCCACTCTCAAAGAAAGCTCGAATGACTCCTAGACACTCTTTAGCCTATGGGAGTGTCTATAGGCTATGGGCAACGGCTTAACAAATATATTTGTTTTGTCCTTAACCTTTGTTGGTGTTATAACCAAGGGCGTCTATTTATTAGAAATTTGAAAACCCTGGTCAAACATACATAGGCAGAATTTTGAATCGGTGTTCATTTAATACAAATTGTATGAAATGATCACATGTTTTATTTCCTGAGTTTATCAAAATTGTTTTTGTAAGTAGCCTCACAATCATGATAGATTATTATTATATTATATATATATATATATTTATATTAATAAATTATATTATTTATTGTTTAATTATTAAATTGTGTTTATTTACTATATTATTGGTGAATAGATATTGGTAAATAAATTTGAAGTGTTTTTGTACAACTGCAAGATTGTAGTTATAGTTTTTTTTAGCTTTTACTATTTTTTTAAGCTTATACTAAATTATTTATCTATTTTCTCGCATCAAAATAATTTATGATTAATTCTCTATTAAATAATATAAGGAAAAAAATGTTATAATTCGGGTGGAAAGTGAAACACCAATTTTACTAAATAACTTTATTTTGGGTAATAATAAATAAACTAAATAACTTTAATTTTAGTAATAATAAATAATTTTTTTCCAAGTCACTCAAATAAAATTTCTATCACTGTTTATTTATTAATTTGTTATTAACTTAATTATTAATTTCTTAATTAACTTAAAAAATAAATAAATGACCGTGTACACAATAGCCTTCTTAAGGGATGGAAAACTTTAAAAATGCTTCATATATCTGCGTTTTTTCTTTTTCGTAAATTTAATATTTTAAGTGTTTTGTACTCCAAAATAAAATAGAGCAATCTTGGGCTTTAAGTGTTTTGTACTTAAAAATCAAATAGGGCAGTCTTGGGCTTCTTGTAGGGAGTCATAAATAATTGTAATAAGGGAGGATCAAATTTAGTTTTACTGAACATGATGTTTGTTCTATGTTCTAGGATCGAGCTTTAATCTTCACACCGAGAAATGTTTTTTTCCTCTCAGATACATGCATAAAACTTGCATGCCTTTGTCCTCCTGGTTTAATTATTACTATGTTCTATGAAACTTCTATATCTCTGACAAAATCATATATTTGATACTAAACTTAGGATCTTATTAGTGTATGCAAACTTTAGCAATAAAATTGTGAATATATTTGATGTGTTTAGATTAATTTATATATGTCACTCAAGAAATGGATATGCAAATTTGCAAAAACAATTTTTGCCACTCTATAAATAAAATTTGATATATTCTTCCAATAATATGTCACGGTAGAATGAAATATTCTTCATGGTAGAATGAAATATTCTTGTAGAATGAGATATTTTTGGACAAATCTCAATAAAATTGTAAGTGATTATTATCAAGTAAGTCGTTGACCAAATTCATGGTCAAATTTTCTATGGTTACATCATAGAAAAACTATGGAATTTGACTTGTAGCAAGAAGAAGGTGAACCGTGAAACCATGGCATGTGGACCGGTGCTATCTGTACATAACTTTGGAGAATATATTAGACTTACAAGTATAACTAATGAAATGTTGTAAGGTAAATTGTTCCTAATCACCTGGTACTCTGAATCTTTCAAATCTTGTTGCGAAGCTAAACCTAGCTACCTATCGTCATTGCTTCAAGAATCATGTGGAGTTTCTCCCTACGGTACATACTTATCATTTACATCATGAATGGGAATTACCTGTGGTGAAATATTATCTTGCAGATATTGGATTTTGTTTATCTCAACCACTACTTCCCTAGTACTTTGTGTGTCGCGAAGGTAGCCACTCGACTATACATTTCATTTTATGATTTTAATTAATTATATATATATATATATCTCGCTCAAGAGCAGGGAGGAGGGAGTTAACCCATCTTACATGTTTTTTGAGTCTTGGATAAGACAAAGGTGAGGAAATGAAAAGATCAACCATGGCCAGTGTTGAAAATACCAAGAGAGATCTTCGTAGCGAAATTGTTTAAAAAATCCTACATACATGTTAATTACCATCTACAACAGTGAGCTACCTTTGTAAACACCTATCACCAACATTTACATGTATGATCTTAAAAGTTGTATATTGACCACTATGGGTTTGACATGAGAATGCACCCAAATTGTGGACGTGACATCATGTTGGATTATTTTAGGCCTCCATTTCCTTTCCCCTGAAGGAGACAAAGAGGACCCATGGGGTTTGAGTTAAAACTCTTTTTTTTTAAGGGAACGTTGTTACTGGCACTGTTGGGTAAACGACCAAAGTTCTACATTGACTAGAATTGGGGAGGATCATGGGTATATAAGGATGGACAAATATCTCCATTGGCATGAGGCCTTTTGCGGTAAGTCCAAAAGCAAATCCATGAGGGCTTAGGCCCAAAGTGAACAATATCATACCATTTTGGAGATATGTGGTGTTCAGAGTCCTTACAAGTGGTATCAGAGCCATGCCCCGAAGTTAGCCAAGTGGATGAATCCTTGGAATGCCGAATGAAGGTGGTGGGCCCCGGTAATATCACGATGGGATCCGTCGATGAGCTCGGTTAAACAGGCGGTGTGCTCCGGATTCTTCATGGACGTGTCCTGGTCCCAACACAGTGAAGAGGAGTTGACCTGGGATAGAGCAAGCTCTCGAGGCAGGTGGTGCTCCATGTAAGGAGTGTGCTTCCAAAGCATTAGAGAGGAGAATTCTAGTTGGTAGAGAGTGGACGGATAGATAATCGTTTGAGGGGAGGCTCGATGGTACTTTGTTTGAGGGGAGGATTGTTGGGTATACGACCAAAGTCCCACATTGACTAGAAGTGGGGAGGATCATGGGTATATAAGGATGGACAAATATCTCCATTGGTATGAGGCCTTTTGGGGTAAGTCTAAAAGAAAATCCATGAGGGCTTAGGCCCAAAGTGGACAATATCATACCATTGTGGAGATATGTGGTGTTCAGAGTCCTTACAGGCACCAAAGACATGGTTTATTTTTCTCCTCTCCCAACGCAGGTTCTGGAAATTACATGTCAGCACGCTGAAGAGCATGGGAGAAACATAGGGGATTGGGAAGACAATTTTTTCGACATTTCTACACCTTTAGACTGGATAGGCATGTGACAGATGAGAAGGAATGCATCAGGGAAAGTTTAAGTACCAGTCTTATAATAAAAGGAAACGATAAACTAGAGTTTAAGCAATCCCAATACCTGCAGATTTGGATATGTGCATGTTTGGTTGTTTACGCTTAATGAGTCAATGTAATTTTTGAGGACGAAAGGGAAGCAGAGACATAATTTTGTGCTTTCTTGTGCTGGAGACTATGGGAGAGTAGAAGAAATCAGGAAGGCTCTTATTGGTGGCCATAGATGAGAGTGAAGAGAACATCAACGCTCTCCAATGGGCTCTTAAAAACCTATTTAAATCACAAGATAAAATAATTCTCATTGATGTTTAACACTCTCCAATTTCCCTTTTTGCGACTAGAAAAATATTTATTGATTAGAAAGATTTTGCTGTTTTGGCCACATAAAGCAGTAGAATGAACGATTTGTTTTGATTCAACTCAGAACTTGTGATGGAATTTCATCTTGAGGTGTTTTATTCTATTTTGGGTATGTTACGGAGGCTGAGTTTTGAGTAGGGCTTGGCATGGAAAGGTTTCCTGGTGCCAATGGATTTGCTAAAGATGTTGGAAAATGATATCAAGAAGCCTACATAAAAGAAACGGCCCAAAGAAAAATGTAAGTTAGGTCTACTCATACTATACATTGGATTAAAGAATTTAATGTAAACTGGATTGCAAGGTTGATTAAATGTAGTTTTATTGATATCCAGTTGAATGGTAATATTGAAATCCTTTTTGTTTTATCAGGTTCATTGTATTGATGCCCTCCCTGCCAAGATTTCATTAAAAATTGCATGGGAATAAGAAGAGTGCCCTAGGGATGCATCAACAACATAAAGTTTGTATATACTCATATACTAACATCAACTTTTATAACAGTAAGAGAAATTCTTCGCTAGACTCGAGCTAGAAGTGACATCTTCTAGTTTGTGCACCACTTTTGTGTTCCGTGTTCGAATATCTAAGACAACCTTCTATCATGACTTAGAATGCTCAAAAAGCATGA
>APFE031228105.1:9572-65554 GCA_000404065.3 Pinus taeda
AATCAGAATATCATCCAAGTAAACTATAACAAACTTACCGTTAAATTCCTTCAGCACTTCATTCATCAGACGCATGAACGTGCTGGGAGCGTTGCTCAAACCAAACGGCATCACCAGCCATTCGTATAAGCCTTCGTTTGTCTTGAAATCAGTTTTCCATTCATCTCCCTCACGAATCCGGATCTGGTGGTATCCACTCTTCAAGTCAATTTTTGAAAAGTAAGTTGCTCCACTCAGACAGTCCATCATATCGTCCATCCTTGGTAAGGGAAACCTGTACCTAACAGTAATCTTGTTGATAGCCCTGGAATCCGTACACATTCTCCACTCTCCTCCTTTTTTGGGAGCCAAAACAGTAGGCACTGCACATGGACTCATGCTCTCCCGAATCAGACCTTTATCCAACAACTCTTGGACCTGTTTTCTAATCTCTTCATGGTGCTTGGGACTCATGCGGTAAGTTGCTTTATTTGGCAGACTTGCCCCTGGTATAAAGTCAATGCAGTGACTAATACCCCTCCTAGGTGGCAAATCATCTGGAAGATCATCCACCACAATGTCTCCAAAATCCTGTAGCAACCTCTGAACTTCTTCCGGCAAATCTGAAACCTGTGTGCGGAGTACCACTGCTCTTGGTCTCCTTATGACAGCAAAATTTATCTCGCTGTCCTCAATCTGTTTTATGAATTCTTTCCCACCTAACAACAGTGCTTTCACTCCACTAGCCTCTGCTGGGTTTTCCTCCTTGATGGGTACAAGTGTATGCTTGATCCCATCCTTCATAAACTTATAGCAGTTAGTCTTCCCATCATGAACTGCACTCCTGTCAAACTGCCAAGGTCGTCCTAACAGCAAATGACAGACATCCATTGGCATGACATCACAAAGAATCTTGTCTTTATACTTGCCAATCTGGAACTCTACCTCACACTGTTCATCAACTAACAGTTGATGCCCCTTCTGCAACCACGATACTTTGTAGGGAGTGGGGTGTTTCAGCTTCTTCAATCCCATCTTGTCCACCATCTCCACAGCTACGAAGTTATCGGTACTTCCACTGTCAACGATCACCTCACAGCACTTACCTCGTGATTTGCAAACAGTGCGAAACAAAGCCTTTCGCTGATCTGGCTCTGCAACTTCCTTTGCTGGCTTTAACAGCACCTTATTCAATACCAAGGCTTCACCTATCTCAGGTGTGTTCTCCGCTTCCTGAGGTGTCTCCTCTGCATCCTCTGGCTGAGCAACATAGGTTCCTCTCCCGCCTGCTGGTTCACCTTTAGGACAGTCATAAGACTTGTGTCCCAATTTATGACAACGGTAACACTGGATAGTTCCCCTGCCTCGACCAAATCCTTGTCCTCTCTGAGCTGGTCGTCCTTCCCTGTTGCTGTTGTCTTTATCTGTCGTACCAACAGATTTGGAACTGCTGCCTTCCTCATTTGAGACTGTACCTCTCCCTCTGCCATACACCTTGCCTTTCCCTCTGCCAGAACCACCTCCCCTCTTGGAGTTCTGTTTTCTGTTTATCTTCTCTTCTGCCTTCAGCGCAAACTGATAGGCTTCATCCAACGTCTGCGGTGAAAGGATACCAATTTCATCCAAAATTTCCCCTCTTAAGCCATTTACAAATCTGGCTGTTTTCTCTGAGGTATCTTCCACATACCCTGCTCGCAGATTCAATTTATAGAATTCCTCTGTAAACTCTCTAACAGTCATTCCCCTTTGTTTTAGGTTCTGTACCTGTCTGTACAACATTATCTGATAGTCTTTCGGTAAGAACTTCTCTTTCAGTTTCGCTTCCATCCTGGCCCATTTCTTGATTGGATGTTTGCCTAACCTCCTTCTTTCTGCCTGAACGTTGTCCCACCATAAGGACGCATGTCCTTTTAGCTTGGTGGCGGCAAACCTTACTTGTTTATCTTCGCTGGTCTCCTCCAATTCAAAGAATTTATTCACTTCACTTAGACAATCTAACAACGCATCTGCCGATAAGTTCCTGTCATAGGTAGGCAACTCATGCCTTGGTTTATGACTGGACAGCAAAACTGATTTTAATAATCTCATTTCCGGTGTTATCCCCTCAAACTCATCTTCCTCTGCCTCAACTGCCTCTTCATCACTATTATCTGTTGGGTTCCTTCTTCCCCCAGCCTCTATCACTGCCAATCGTTCATGCAAAACTCTTATCTCCTCTCGCAATCCAGCATCTACTGGCCTGTGGACGATTCGTCCTCTTCCTCTTCCTCTTACTTCACCCCCTACCTGTTCCACTTGTTCTTCCACCTGTTCCATTTGCTCTAACTCAAGAACCGGCTCTGATACCACTTATGATGGCCTCCCGCCAAATATTAGAATACCTCCACCCTTATAGTGGCCCTTCCGCCAATTGTTAAAATATCCCTGTTCTCGACAAGACCTTGTCCTGGCCGAATTTATGGTTGACCTGAGCTATTGTACGCCACCTTGGGAACGAGTTAGGGTTTCGACGGACCCCTCCGGTTATCCACCTCCAGCTGTCGGTCTCCTTACACACGGTGCTCTTTTGTCAACGCAAAACCCTAATCACTTCTCATTTTCACTTTTCACCGTCCCGCGAGCTGCTCTGTGACTGTGTAATTTTCTGGTTCGGTGGTTCTGTTCTCCACGCGCTGTCTGTCTGAGTTCCTTTGGTTTCTTGACACTATAATGGTAAGCTTTGTTCGCCTGTAAACGACTCTCTGTTCAACACGAGAATGGCTGAAAGTTAGGTTGTATTAACTGGTTTCTGTCCATCTATTTGCTGCTTCGTTCCAGGGTTAATGCATTCGTTTTTCTGACAGGTTCCTCCTTGACTCCTTGCGCTTCGGTCAATTTTCTCAGGTAAGGTTATGGTTCCTTGTTAAACACTCCCTGTTCTCTTTTTAATGACTCTAATCGTGTTCGGCACTGGTCTTTCAGGATTGTAAGTGATAATGGTCTCCTCCGACTTATCCCTCCTTGATTTAGGTGAGAGTTCTTTAAACTTCGCTCGCTCTTTGCATTCCAACTGACATTTGGTTGTCTGTTGTGCTAACTAGCTTTTACTGTGGTTGCAGGTGATACAAGGTCATGGGTTTTTGCAGACCTGGTGTGCTCCACGACTAGGCCGAGTTCCCCTGCTCGTATTTCTCCGGGTAGTGTCTTTCCTTGTTTAGACTGTATTTAGTCTAGGCCTTTAAGTTTCCATTTGTGGCTAGCTTGTCACCGGTGCATAAAATGTTGGTTTCTGTGTATTCTTTGGTGGCTCCGTTCTCTGGTTCTGTCCTTGCGTCTGTATCTTGTTACTGGTCGGGTGTTAAAAACCCCCCTTGAAGGTTCAGCTGTCACGGCACTCTACTTTTGTGTCGACGTCTTTGTATTTTTTTCTGTGAAGTAAATTCTCAGGGTTTTGAAACCCTCTGTTTGTAAGGTTGATTTACGGTCCGGTTCTGTGGAACCCCTGGGTTTACCCAAACCCTCATCCGCCGTTCTGTTGGGGATCTCTACCGTATTCCGTCTGCTATCTGGTTGTAATATTACTTGTCGGACTCTTACTATTTTGGAACTCCGACGTTTTTAATGGAAACTTTGTTCAAATGAAGAAAAAATGACATTGCCTTGAATGATAGTAGTTATGAGTTCATTTGGTTATCGAAAAGATTTGTTGTAGATTTACTTCCTCCAGTATTTGATAAGCTTATACAATGATAAATGTTCAGGGTTCGAATTACCTTAGATTTGCCTCCGTATGCCTGAACTCTCGTTTTATTTGGTAATGGTACTTGTTCGCTTGACTTGCGCTATTCGTTGTTTCACTTGTATATGTAGTTGAGGACCTTCGCAATTCCTGTCTTTGATCTGTAATGTCTGCTACAGCTATTTTCCTCCACGCGATGCTCTGTCTGTTACTTCACTTTACATTATTTATACAGAAAACATATTATGCTACTGTTAATTAGATTGTACAGTGATGTTATATTTCGAATTAGAAAAGATAAATGAAAAACAACAGTAAATGAGAATGACTGTGTCTATATTTCTTTTTCTCTGCTCTTCGGGGGAATCCTGTACAATGGTTCTATTCCTGCTTTTAATCTAATGCAACATAACTGTTCTTGGTAAAACTGTCTCAACAGAAAACAACTGTTTTGTCAGTTCTGTAACTGTTTTTAACTACTGTAACTTTAAGGAAACTAATTAATTATTTTTTGTCCTGTTACCAATTCCTAATAAACAGTAACAGTGTTCCACTATAACTACCTTAATCCTATCAACCTATAGACAGATAAATAAAATAACATAAGTAAAGTAAAGTCATGTCACTGACAAGCCCAACACTTGTCCAATTAAAATAAACGACTATTTGTTCTGATCTTTTCATGAGACTGTCAGCCCTTCATGTCTCCTCAGAGCTAGATGCTCCTGCATCAGGCTCCCGGGGTGGCAAAAAGTCATGGCTCCGTTCCATGAGGTCGTCAACAGAGTAGCCTGCCTTTTGTATTTGTGTCGCATTCAGCCACGAACTGTCCTGTATTGGACGGTTCTTCCACTTTACCAAATACCTCAAATATTCCTTCCTGCGCGTGCGCCTAGCTACCTGTGTGTCCAAAATTCCCTCAATTTCGACGGGCGGTGCCATCGGCATCTGTCTCGTCCATAAATCTCCTTTCAATTGGGTGTCCCGCGGTGGCTCTGCTGCTGCATCATCTGCTGAACCTGCAACATAAGGGAACAAATCTGCCACGTTAAAGATAGGGGAAATACCAATCCCTGGTGGCAACTGTATCTCGTAAGCGTTCGCAGAAAATTTGTGAATGATCTTGCAGGGCCCGATTTTCTTAAACTTGAGCTTGCTGTACTCTCGCTTGGGAAACTGTTCCTTGCATAAGTACGCAAGAACTTCATCCCCGACATTAAACTGAACTTCCCAGCGTTTTGTTTCAGCTCGCTGCTTGTACCTTTGACTGCTATCCTATAACTTCAGCTTAACCTGTTCGTGCAGTTTGCTCATAGCTTGGGTGAAATCTTCTCCATCAGCGCTCCGTTTCTCCAGTTTGCCCAAATCTCGTAACTCGTGCACTCCTCGCGGATGCATGCCGTACAGAATTTGGAATGGACTGTAACCTGTGCTACAGTTGGGAGAATCGTTATATGGAAATTCCGCCTGCGCTAATACACGATCCCAAGTCCGGGAATTTTCACCTGTTAGACTTCTGAGAAAATTCCCCAGACTCCGGTTCACTACCTCTGTCTATCCGTCTGTCTGCGGATGATAAGCGAAGCTGAACTGCAACTGGGTATCTAACTTTTTCCACAGGGTTCTCCAGAAATGACCTGTAAACTTGACATCTCTGTCAGAGATAATGGTTCGTGGAAGTCCATGTAACTGCACAATCTCTGTAAAGAAAAGATGTGCGATGTAAGTAGCGTCACTGGTTTTCCTGCACGGTACAAAGTGTGCCATCTTCGAAAATCGGTCGACTACAACCATCACTAAATCAAAGCCACGTTGTGTTTTTGGCAAGCCCAGCACAAAATCCACGCTGACCGAATCCCAAGGTCGACTAGGAATGGGTAATGGCATATAAAGTCCAATGTTCTGACTGTGACCTTTTGCCAATTGACAAGTTTTACATCTAGTAACATACCTCTGCACATCTCGCTGCAACTTAGGCCAAAAATAGAAATGCTGCACCTGAGCAATGGTTTTGTCAACTCCAAAGTGTCCTCCGAGGCCTCCACTGTGTTTTTCCTGTATGATATTTTCCCGCATAGAACAATTGGGAATGCATAACTGCCCTCCTTTGAATAGCAATCCTTCCTGTAAGTTATAATCTAGCCACTTGCTGTCATTTTGTAACAGCGGGTTTTGGCAAGCCTCATAGGCTTCCATAAACTTGGTGTCAGTCGGATACAGCTCTTTCAAATGTTCAAATCCTAAGATCTGCATTGTGCTTTCCTGTAACAGTAATGTTCTCCTACTAAGTGCATCTGCTACTTTATTCGATTGCCCACTAATGTGTTTAAGCACAAACGTGAAACTTTGTAAGTACTCAACCCAAGCTGCATGCTTGTGGTTTAATTTATGTTGCTGCATAATGTACTGTAATGCAGAATTGTCAGAAAATAAAACAAATTTGTTACCCAATAGATAATGTCGCCAGTGCTTCAAAGCCTGCACAATGGCGTAAAATTCCTTGTCATAGGTCGAGTACTTTTGTCTGCTCTCATTTAGCTTTTCGCTGAAATAAGCAATTGGTCTGTCCTCCTCGCTGAGGACTGCTCCAATGGCCGTACCACTGGCGTCACAACGAACTTGAAAAAGTTTGTTGAAGTCAGGCAGTCTCAACACAGGTCTTTCAGTAATCTTCTTCTTCAAGATCTGGAAATTGTTTTCTGCTGCTTCTGTCCAGTGAAATGGCTGATTCACTTTCTTGATTGTGTCCAACATTGGTGCGCAAATCTCGCTGAAATTTCTGATGAACTTCCTGTAAAAACTGGCAAGTCCATGGAAACTTCGAACTTCGAATAAACTTTTAGGAGAAGGCCAGCTAACTATAGCTGCCACTTTTTCTGGGTCCATTTTCAATTCATTCTCCGCAATAACAAAACCCAGATATATCAGTTCTCTCTGAAAAAAGGTACATTTCTTCAAATTAATTAACAGCTTGTTTTGCTGTAATTTTCTCAACACACTCTGCAAATGCCTGAAATGCTCCTCTTTAGTCTTACTAAAAATCAGAATATCGTCCAAGTAAACTATAACAAACTTACCGTTAAATTCCTTCAGCACTTCATTCATCAGACGCATGAACGTGATGGGAGCGTTGCTCAAACCAAACGGCATCACCAGCCATTCGTATAAGCCTTCATTTGTCTTGAATGCAGTTTTCCATTCATCTCCCTCACGAATCCGGATCTGGTGATATCCACTCTTCAAGTCAATTTTTGAAAAGTAAGTCGCTCCACTCAGACAATCCATCATATTGTCCATCCTTGGTAAGGGAAACCTGTACCTAACAGTAATCTTGTTAATAGCCCTGGAATCCGTTCACATCCTCCATTCTCCTCCTTTTTTGGGAGCCAAAACAGTAGGTACTGCACATGGGCTCATGCTCTCCCGAATCAAACCTTTGTCCAGCAACTCTTGGACCTGTTTTGTAATCTCTTCATGGTCCTTGGGACTCATGCGGTAAGCTGCTTTATTTGGCAGACTTGCCCCTGGTATAAAGTCAATGCAGTGACTAATACCCCTTCTAGGTGGCAACTCATCTGGAAGATCATCCACCACAATGTCTCCAAAATCCTGCAGCAACCTCTGAACTTCCTCTGGTAAATCTGAAACCTGTGTGTGGAGTACCACTGTTCTTGGTCTTCTTATGACAACAAAATTTATCTCGCTGTCCTCAATCTGCTTTATAAATTCCTTCCCACCTAACAGCAGTGCTTTCACTCCACTAGCCTCTGCTGTGTTTTCCTCCTTGATGGGTACAAGTGTATGCTTGATCCCATCTTTCACAAACTTATAGCAGTTAGTTTTTCCATCATGAACTGCACTCCTGTCAAACTGCCAAGGTCGTCCTAACAGTAAATGACAGACATCCATTGGCATGACATCACAAAGAATCTTGTCTTTATACTTGCCAATCTGGAACTCTACCTCACATTGTTCATCAACTAACAGTTGATGCCCCTTCTGCAACCACAATACTTTGTAGGGAGTGGGATGTTTCAGCTTATTCAATCCCAGCTTCTCCACCATCTCCACAACTACCAAGTTATCGGTGCTTCCACTGTCAATGATCACCTTACAGCACTTACCTCGTGACTTGCAAACAGTGCGAAACAAAGCCTTTCGCTGATCTGGCTCTACAACTTCCTTTGCTGGCTTTAACAGCACCTTATTCAATACCAAGGCTTCACCTATCTCAGGTGTGTTCTCGGCTTCTTGAGGTGTCTCCTCTGCCTCCTCTGGTTGAGCAACATAGGTTCCTCTCCCGCCTGCTGGTTCCCCTTCAGGACAGTCATAAGACTTATGTCCCAACTTATGACAACGGTAACACTGGACAGTTCCCCTGCCTCGACCAAATCCTCGTCCTCTCTGAGCTGGTCATCCTTCCCTGTTGCTGTTGTCTTTATTTGTCGTACCAGCAGATTTGGAACTGCTGCCTTCCTCATTTGAGACTGTACCTCTCCCTCTGCCATACACCTTGCCTTTCCCCCTGCCAGAACCACCTCCCCTCTTGGAGTTCTGTTTCCTATTTATATTCTCCTCTGCCTTCAGCGCAAACTGATAGGCTTCATCCAACGTCTGCGGTGAAAGGATACCAATTTCATCCAAAATTTCCCCTCTTAAGCCATTTACAAATCTGGCTGTTTTCTCTGAGGTATCTTCCATATACCTTGCTCGCAGATTCAATTTATAGAATTCCTCTGTAAACTCTCTAACAGTCATTCCCCTTTGTTTCAGGTTCTGTACTTGTCTGTACAACATTATCTGATAGTCTTTCGGTAAGAACTTCTCTTTCAGTTTCGCTTCCATCCTGGCCCATTTCTTGATTGGCTGTTTGCCTAATCTCTTTCTTTCTGCCTGAACGTTGTCCCACCATAAGGACGCATGTCCTTTCAGCTTTGTGGCGGCAAACCTTACTTGTTTGTCTTCGCTGGTCTCCTCAAACTCAAAGAATTTATTCACTTCACTTAACCAATCTAACAACACATCTGTCGATAAGCTTCCGTCATAAGTAGGCAACTCATGCTTTGGCTTATGACTGGACAGCAAAACTGACTTTAACAATCTCAGTTCCGGTGTTATTCCCTCAAACTCATCCGCCTCTGGTTCAACTGCCTCTTCATCACTATTATCTGCTGGGTTCCTTCTTCCTCCAGCCTCTATCACTGCCAATCTCTCACGCAAAACTCTTATCTCCTCTCGCAATCCAGCATCTACTGGCCTGTGGACTATTCGTCCTCTTCCTCTTCCTCTTCCTTCACCTTCGCCTTCTGCCTGTTCCATTAGTTCTAACTCAAAACCTGCTCTGATACCACTTATGATGGCTCCCGCCGGTTCTCACACCTGTCCTTGATATGACCCGCGTTTAATGTTGACTTTACTCCACGGTACGTTGCCTCAAGGTTCGTTTTAGGGTTTGTCCCGGGCTTTCCAGTTACAGCTTACACCTGCCGGTTGCACTATCTTTTGTCAACGACCCCCGCGCTCATTTCGTCATTCTCACTCTGCCGCGGTTCTGAGCGACTCCGTCTGAAACTCTGTGAAACCCTCGAGTTTCTTTCCTGGTTTTTAATGGTGGTTTACCTGAATCTTGCTGGTCCTTTGAGGTTATGGGTGTGTGCCTTCAAGGCCTGTAACGACACTCCTTCCTCTGCACAACGTTAGTGTTAATATTTGGGTACAGTTTGTTTTATTTTGGTTTTGCGCTCACTCTGTCTGTAATTAGATGATTGACTGGTTTTCTCTGATGACAGGTTACACTCCACGCTCCAACGCTTCACCCGGCTACAAGGTAAGACTTCTCCTCCCTGATAAACGACCTTGTGTTTTTATCGTTCCACTTCTGACATCCTTCTGCTACTGTCAATAGGGTATGGTGGTCCTCTTGTTTTTCAAACCCAACTCTCGGTTTACAGGTAAACTTCTTCACAAACCCTCATTTGATTCTTGTTTTTGTCTCACTGTATATTGGCGCTCATTTGGGTTTAACACTGTTCTGTTTCTGTGGCAGGGATCTACCTGTGACTGCTCCGTGGCTAGCTACACTCTGCAACCCCTATCGAATGCTCGATGCTCCATGTCACGGGTAGCATCTCTCCATTTATTAGACTGTATTTTTGTTGTCGGTTCTGTAGATTTCGTAGACTCTGTAGGTAGAAAGCTTGGTTCTTGTCGAGGGTATGACCCTCTTTGTTCTCGGTTCTTGTTCTCTGCAATGTGGCGGTCTGTTGGTGAAAACCCTTATTGGGCGTTAGTCTTTTTGACTCTTGGTTCTGGTAGCTTCGCTACTCTGTTGTCATTTATGGAAGGGAACATACGATACTGGACTCTTTATTTTTATTAAGGAGAGGGTCACTCGATAAGTCGAGCCCTCCTACTGTAGGTTCGCGCTTAGGCGCTATAAACCCTCGGTTTCTTGTAACCTGTTTGTTATTATGTTAATGATTTGGAACTGTATATTGTTCCTTGGTTTCCTTTTGATGGCGGCAAGACTCTGCCGAAAACTGGTCTGTACCTCTGCTCTTTTTAATAAATGATTTGTTTTAACAGAAAATATATATCTTCCACTGTGCGTGATAAGTTACATTAGATGCGTGAAATGATTTACAATATATGTTTATGTCATTCTGTACTTGCTTAGCCGTGAAGTTTGCTATGAGGGTTTGGTGTTTTTCGAATTACCTGTATGGACTTCTATGTCGAATTTGTTCTCTGTCTGAGATGACACTGGTGGAACCCTTCTCTGTACTCTTCACTTTGTTGCTCCACCTGAGACTCTTCCGGCTTTCACAACTTCCTTGCTCCTGGTCCGTAACTTGAGTTGATGCTTATGTCGTTCAACTGTATTTGTTGGCTTCCTGTCTATTTACTTCGACGCTATTCTGTTCTGTTAAAACATATTATATAACATGGGCAATCTTTACAGTGATAAAAGATAACTTGACATTAGTCGTTACAGTGATAGAAAATAATTTGATATTAAACTTTACAGTGATGAAAAAAATAACTTGAAATTAATTGCTGGTCAAATACGCAATCTTGCAATGACTGTATTTTCTCTTTTCTTTTTTTCTTATGGGGGAATCCCGTACAATGGTTCTATTCCTATTTTTAATCTAATGCAACATAACTGTTCTTGAAAAACTGTCTCAACAGAAAACAACTGTTTTGTCAGTTCTGTAACTGTTTTTAACTACTGTAACTTTAAGGAAACTAATTAATTATTTTTTTGTCCAGTTACCAATTCCTAAAAAATAGTAACAGTGTTCTATTATAACTACCTTAATCCTATCAACCTATAGACAGATAAATAAAATAACATAAGTAAAATAAAGTCATGTCACTGACAAGCCCAACACTTGCCCAATTAAAATGAACGACTATTTGTTCTGATCTTTTCATGAGACTGTCAGCCCTTTATGTCTCCTCGGAGCTGGATGCTCCTGCATCACCCCAAGCCTCTAGAGTACACAGACTCCCCCTTATTGTATCTCGACCTCAACTGGTCTCAATGGTATGAGTCCAATTTGGTACTCAGTACTTGACAAGTATACACAGAGGAGTTTCTTGAACCTCTCAAGCCCTCTCTAGAGTTCATAGACTCTCGGGCTCTCTCTGTCTCTGTCTGCTCGATGCTGCCTTTGCTCTATAGGTTAGCTCGACTTCTCTGTTCTATGCAATTCGCTTCTTTCTCTACTTCTGTTCCCCCTCCACTTTGTCTGTTCATGGCTTAAAGCCAATCTGTTCCTTGACTGTTCGTTTCCTCTTCCCAGCTCTTTGGATCACCTGCCTCTGTTCGCTGGAATTCCCTGTTCCGTGTCATCATCACCGTGTAATGCTACATAGAG
This sequence comes from Pinus taeda, assembly GCA_000404065.3. Taxonomy (NCBI): domain Eukaryota; kingdom Viridiplantae; phylum Streptophyta; class Pinopsida; order Pinales; family Pinaceae; genus Pinus; species Pinus taeda. The sequence goes on from APFE031228105.1 coordinate 21,153, forward strand.
AGGTGGCCACTTGTCGCCTTGCGAACTGAGTATCAGTTTTCTTCAAATAGTCGTTATTTCCATTGCTCCAGGATTTTCTCACGAAACTGATTCTCTTACCAGCTCATCGGTCATGCCAAATGTCAAATATTTATGTGCCTCAGTCTATTTTCCCGTCAAATCTGGTCATCCATTGGGTTAATTCTCTATTGTTGATCTGGAGCGTCTAGATTCTATGTTCTCCGTCTATATCGCGCGGGTAAGTTGCTCGACTGTTACTCACATGATGTAAGTTGTTTTCTCTCTCATCTGTTGGACATGCATCACCCAGTGTATGGCATCACATTGAACTTGGCCAAACCCACTTACCGCTTGAAGTGCATGCAATATCCTGCCGGTTTTTGGCACCGGACTTGCCTCTGATGGTTTCCGCACGATTTTCCTGTTTTCCTCGTGACCGAGCACTCGAGGCTTTCCTTCTTTGAGGGTTTTGTCTTGCAATACACGATTAGTGCTTTGCGCTAATTGCATATTAGAAACTGCCTCCGTTTCTGGATCTGGGCTTCCGATTGCCAATTGGCATCCATGCACAGTCTCCATGGGCCAATGGTTAGTGTGCTTTGACCGAGGGTCCTCGTTGTTCCATGTAGGCCACAATTGCGATTGTCCAGAAGTCATTCCTGATACTTGTTATTCATAAGATTTGATCTGAGATAATTTTGAAACAGTCATGAGAAATGTTTAAGGATCCAATTCGGATCATGGCCTTCCCACTGAAAAAGATTTTGGACCACCAAAAGTTGGTTTTCAAGCATTGACTAAGTGAGGATATAACTGTCTCACTTGTCCAATCTCTATCCATTTTGCACTGCTTGGCTTTGAACCCTTGAGTCCAATCTTTAGGTACTCAACATCTCCCCTACACGTCGTCCTCACCTTCCTGTCCAGAAATGTGTCTTCTTGCAATTCATTGATATATTCAGGTAACATATCATCAGTAGAAGGAAATTGACTTTGCTCTTCAGGATCTTCAATTAATGAAGGTTCAAATAGTCTCAAGCTGTCTGCATTAACGATTGAGTAGATGTGTATGTAAGCTGGTAAATCAAGGTGAAAAGCATTCTCACCAATTTTATCAAGTATCTTGAAAGGTCCATAGCTTATTGGTTTTAGATTTTTACCTTCAACTTGCATTCTGTCGTTGCTGATATACAGCCAGACTTGATCACCAACTTGGAAACTATGCTCCATCTGATGCTTGTCATGCCTTGCCTTGTATTTGGCTTGGCTCTGTTCCAGCTATTCCTGTGCTACTTGGTGAATCTCTTGGATTTGTTCAATGAACTTGGTTGCCTTGTCCACATCACTGTGTCCATTAACTACTATGTCTTTACCAAAGACAAAATCCAAGGGAGACGTTGGTGTGAAACCAAAACAGGTCTCAAAAGGAGATCTCTGTGTAGAAGAATGTTTTGCTTGGTTGTAAGCATGCTTCACATAAAAAAATTTTCATCCCAAATGTTGACTACTTCTATCTGGCCATCTGTCTGTGGATGAAAGGTTGTGCTTTTCTTCAGTTTGGTGTCCATTAGTTCCCACAAACTCGACCAAAACTTCCTAACAAATCGAGTGTCTCGATCAGATACAATGGAAGTGGGTAATCCAAAATGAACCCATACATGCTGAAAGAACAACTTTCCAGTTTGTTCAGCTGTAATCTGTTTAGTACAAGGTATCAAAATACACATTTTTCTGAACCTATCCACAACAACATATAAGTAGTCATGACCTTTCCAGAATTTAGGTAGTCCTCCAACAAAGTCCATGGAAATACTTTGCCAGGGATGAGAAGGAATTGGCAGTGGAGTGTACAAGCCTAGTTTTCTATTGTTGGGCTATCTTTTAGCACACATGGTACACCCTCTTACATATCTAGAAACTATCTCATTCATTTTTGGCCAATAAGAAAATCTTTACAGCTATGCAACTATTTTACTTACACCAAAGTGACCTGATATTAGAGAAGTGTGTGCTTCCCGAATTATCTTTACTCTTTCAGTTTGTGGAATGCATAGCTTCCCACAATGATACAAGAGTCGGTCCTTAACATGATAATCCAATTCTTCTATTCGTTTTTCTTGACTTAAAGTTGCATATACATCTTTGAAATCTATATCTTGAGCATATTGTTCAATGTAGCTCTCATGCAGTACTGAATTATGCTTAAGTATAGTGGATGCATTTATAATAGGTCTAGATAGCATATCTACAACTTTATTGTGTATGCCCTTTTTATATCTGATGACTAAATGAAAATTGTTGTAGAAAACCCATCCACCTATAGTGTCTTGATTTCTACAAACTTAGTTTGGGAGTGTAGATATTGAAGTGGTTGATGATCAGTATGTATGACTGTCTCTTTGCCCATTAAGTAATGTTTCCACTTTTTCACACTCTGTACTAATGCATACAATTTCTTTTTCATATGTTGGATAGTTAACTACTGCAAAATTAAATGTCTCAGAATGATAACATATGGGTTTACCGTGCTGTATCAACACTGCTCCCATGGCATAGTCACTGGCATCTGTTTGGATCTCAAACGGTCTTTGAAGATCTAGTAGTGCTAGTACTAGTGCTGTACTAATCTTTTCTTTCAAGGTGTCGAAGGGTTTCTTCTATTTGCCTCCCCACTGAAACACCTTGTTCAATCCTGTCAAAGCATGTAAGGGAGCTACAATTAAGGAAAAGTTAGAAATGAACTTTCTCCAATATTGTGCTGCTCTTAAGAAGCTTCTCACTTATGTAGCAGATTTGGGTTTAGGCCAGTTTATATTGACTGTAACTTTAGAGGGATCTATCTTCAATTCACCACCCCCTACTATATGTCCCAAATAATTCAAAGATGTTTTGCCAAATTCAAATTTTGAGAGTTTAACATAAAGTTTTTCTCTTTTCAAAATGTCTATTGTCTGCTTAACATGCTTTAAATGTTCTTCCCACATTTTGCTAAATATAAGAATGTTATCCATATATACAAAAACAAAATCATCACGAAAAGGTCTGAGTACATCATTCATTATTATCATGAAAGTAGTAGGAGAATTAGTTAAGCCAAAAGGCATAACTAGCCACTCACACAATCCCTGCTTTGTTTTTAAAGCAGTATTCCATGCATCTTTTTCTGCAACTCTAACTTGATGATATCCACTATGCAAGTCTAACTTGGAAAAATAAACAGCTTCCTTTAACTGATCTAGTAGATCATCTATGCGAGGAAGGGGATAGCGATTTTTGATCGTTATCTTATTCAGTGCTTGATAATCAATGCACATTCTCCATGAGCCATCTTTCTTTCTCACCAAAACGATTGGTGACCCACATGGTGATGTGCTAGGTCTGATGAACCCCTTCTCGAGCAACTTCTGCACCTGCTTCTTGATTTCTGCATTCTCTAAAGCAAACAACCTCTTATACCTGTGGATGCAATGGTTGTTTCATCTCTTGAGTCTAACCCCAAATATTTTTGAATAGTTGCAATAGTCTTCTTCTTCTTGCCCTCGAACTTCTTTGGTCTCAGCTCCGGATGCAGAATCCAATAGTGCTCATCATCATGCCCATCCTTTTTACAGTGAGTGCATGAAGACTTTGTCTTTTGTGCAGTATTGGCCTTCCTTTCTTTCAATTTCTGTTTTCTTTTCTCCTTATTCTTGCTTGCAATGGGTTTGGATGATCCCCCAACTTCTACATTCCCATTCTTTCCTCTAGCTTCTAGATGCGTAGCTTGAATAGATACCTCATCTATACTAGTGGGATTAAGCATGAGGATAGTGTGCCTCATGTAGCTATGTAGACCCCCTATGTACTTCAACATCATCTCAGGTGAGTCTAATGAAATTCGTAGAATCAAAGCTCTCTTCCTAAATTCTTGGGTGTAACCCTGTACACTTTGCCCTTTCAATTGGCGAAGAGTTTGCCAGCTCATCATGGATTGCTGCATGTAAGCTAGTGGATATAACTATTTTTTGATTGCAGAAACAAATTCACTCCAGACAGAAAGAACCTTACCATGTTTCTTCATGTAAGCTTGTGTCCTGCCTTCCCACCATACTAAGGCAGTGCCTCCGAGGCATAGGCTGGCTAGCTGAATCTTACTCTTCTCTGAGTCGATACTTTGCACTCTGCAATACACATCAATTTGTCTAATCCAATTATCCAGCTTCTTTGCATTCGACTCTTCATCATATATTGGTAAATCAAATTTAACATCTAATTTAATCAAATATGCCTTCTTTTTATGTTGAGGGCTATTAGGAGGTGTGAGAAAGATTTATTCTTTCCCTTTGCCTTTTGAGTGGTCATGGAGGAGAGTTTCTTCTTCTCCTTTATCTTGTTTGGAGCCTGATGAATCCTCATCTTTATGTTTCCTAAAGTCCTTATACATTTCCTCTACCATGGACCTCATGGCTAGGAAACTATCTATAAATTGAGGGTTTGGCCCAAAGGGACTTTCTTCTGACATTTTCTTTTGAGGATATACTCTTCCAATCTCTGGGTTAGTTTTGACTAGCTATCCTTCTCCTAATTTAAGCTTTGATCTAGTTAGCATTCAACAACAAAAATCTAGCACAAGCTTGTCTAACCTTAAACAATCTAGGAGCTTTGATATGACTTGATCTGAAATCACTTGTGAATGATCTCAGTTAATTAATGAAGGTATTACAGACTCATGTGCTGGGGTGTGTCTATGTTATTTTAGGAAACAGATCGATAAGATTGCGAAATACATAGACACTTGAAATAATAAGAGAAACACAGTGAGCAAATACAGAACACAACAATTTAATAAGGAGTTCACCCACTCCTCCTGGGCTACGTCTCCTGGTCTAGCTTCAGTGGTGGCCTTTTCTATTGTGTCTTAAAGCAGATATTTTACAATAAGGAGCTCAATTTGAGTCTCACTTAACAGATGATGATCAATAGGGTGGTACTTGGATCCCCCAAGCCTCTAGAGTACACAGACTCCCCCTTACTGAATCTCGACCTCAACTGGTCTCAATGGTATGAGTCCAGTTTGGTACTCAGTACCTGACAGGTATACATAGAGGAGTTTCTTAAACCTATGAAGCCCTCTCTGGAGTTCACAGACTCTCGGACTCTCTCTGTCTCTGTCTGCTCGATGCTGCCTTTGCTCTGCAGGTCATCTTAGCTTCTCTGTTCTCTACAATTCACTTCTTTCTCTACTTTTGTTCCCGCTGCTCTTTGTCTGTTCATGGATTAAAGCCAATTTTCTCCCTGACTGTTCATTTCCTCTTCCCGGCTCTCTGGATCGCCTGCCTCTGTCTGCTGGAATTCCCTGCTCTACATCAACATCACTATGTAATGTTGCATAGAGAGGTGGCCACTTGTCGCCTTGCGAACTGAGTGTCAGTTTTCTTCAAACGGTCGTTATTCCATTACTCAAAGATTTTCCAGTGAAACTGATTCTCCTGCTAGCTCATCGGTCATGCCGGACCTCAAATCTTTATGTGCCTCAGTCTATTTTCCCGTCGAATCTAGTCATCCATCAGGTTAATTCTCCGTCGTTGATCTGAAGCCTCTAGATCCTACGGTCTCTGTCTATATTGCGCGGGTAAGTTGCTTGACTGTTACTCACGTGATGTAAGTGGTTTTCTCTCCCATCCACTAGACACGCGTCGCCCAGTGTATGGCATTGCGCTGAACTCGACCAAACCTGCTTACCGCTTGAAGTGCACGCGATATCTTGTTGTTTTGGGCATGGGGCCCACCTCTGACGGTTTTCACATGGTTTTCCTGTTTTCCTTATGACCAAGCACTCAGGGCTTTCCTTCTCTGAGGGTTTTTTCCTACGATATGCGATTAGCGCTTTGCGCTAATCGCATATCGTAGGACAAAACCCTCAGAAGTATCAAAAACTGCCTCTATTTCTGGATCTGGGCTTCCGATTTCCAATTTGTGTCCATGCGCGGTCTCCATGGGCCAACGGTCAACGTGCTTTGACCAAGGGTCCTCGTTGTTCCGTGCAGGCCACAATTTCCATTGCCCAGAGGTTATTTCTGATACTTGTTATTCATAAGATTTGATCTGACATAATTTTGAAATAGTCATGAGAAATGTTTAAGGATCCAATTTAGATCAGTCGTCCCCCAAGAAGACATCACCACCATCATATTTCTTATACTTGCAGAACCACTCTCTATGGGGAGTGAAGTGAAAGGATGCACCTGAGTCAATCAACCATGCCTCATGATCTACATGTGTACTTGAAGAATCCAAGTACACATCCCCACCTTCATTTGAGGTGGGTTTCGCCTCTGCAGAAGGAACATCATCATATCCCTTTCCTTTATCAGGAGCTTTAGATTTACAGTCCCTTTTGTAGTGCCCTTCCTTTCCGCATTTCCAGAACACCACCTTTACAGGCTTTCCTAGAGATTTAGATCTCCCACTCGATGACTTATTTTTGTTTCTGTTTTGTGACTGTCCTCCTAAAGAAAAGGCATCACCATTCTGGCTCTCCATATTTTTCCGTCTCATCTCCTCCATTAGCAAGGATGAGACTATTTCATAAAACTGCAAGGCAATTGCATTGCTACCTATTACAATAACCAAACTATCCCATGAATTTGGTAGAGAACACAACAAACTGATGCACTTATCTTCATCTAAAATTTTAATATCAACAGACGATAGTTGACTTACCACAGTATTAAATGCGTTCAGATGCTCTGTCATCGAGTCTCCATCTTTCATCCTCAGGTTATATAGCTTTTTCCGCAGGAACACTTTATTCACCAGAGACTTAGATTGGTACAAAGTCCCTAACTTGTTTGACAAAGCCTTCGTCGTAGCTTCCCTTGACACATTCAACAATACTGAATCTGAGACACATAATTGTATTGTGCTCTTTGCCTTCTGATCCAACTTCTTCCATTCTTCGTCGGACACTCCCGTTGGTTTAGTACCAGAATCTACTGTGATCCACTGATCTTTATCCACCAACAAATCCTCCATCTTGAGTTTCCACAACTCAAAACTCTGACCATTAAATTTCTTGATCTCTATCTTTCCACTGCTCGCCATCTTCTTTCACCACTAAAATCAATCTCGCAGATCTCCCACTGAACAGGGTCTAGCACAGGCCTGAGCGAAACCCCTCGACAACAAAGGCATCCCCTTGAAGCCAAAACAACTCTGATACCAAATGTAGGTTTTAACTCCGTACAAAAATTACCTGCATACGAACTCTAAAACACATAAAATAAAGAATGCGAGAGCATAACACATAAAACACATATACACAAAGATTTCCCCTGGATCCCAAAACCGGGACTACCAGCTTGATTTTTCATTATTTTCCTTTCAATATTACAATACATATTTATACATGCTGAAGCATCCAATACTATGGACCAAAAACCATTGCGTCCAAATACATGTGCAAAAATCATGCACAAAATCATAGGTACGTCTGCCCAACCTAACATAAGGTCCAAAACCAAAATTTTCCGATGCGCTGCCTCGGACCCAATAGAGTGAGGTTACTTGCATCCCTTAAACCCCCTGTGACTCCCCTCGCTACGCAATCGATGCAATGAAGGGGGGGCTCTGCCCCCCTTCTAAGCCCCGATGAACTACGTGGGCTAGTCATGGAAAGAATATAACACACCCCAATAGGTACACTCTCCACCCCCTAACCCCTGTACCTCCCTAGCTTCTCATTATTTCCCCTTCCCTTGGCTCTGTGCCCTTGTTATCTTTGTCCTCTAGCTCCTCCGTCACTCCCTTGTTATCTGTCTGTTTGAGCTCTCTTGTTGCTCTGCCTTCCTCATGGCCCCAAAACACAGCTCTATCCTGGCTCCCTCGGAGGGGTGCGAGCATGGTAGAGCGACCTCTTGTTGGAATTCCTTGGGTTCTCTCCCCACTACCCGCGCTGAGTCCTTCGCGAGGTGCACTGCTCTGAATTATGCAGTTGTTGTTAACCCGGAGAACCAAGAGTGCACAACCAGTCTCGAAGTGCAATCTAGTGCTCTTCGTAGAGTTGTCACCTCAGAGGAAGTCGATGGGGACTTTGCATGGATACTCGACCCGACCCTCACGAGGGTGAGAGAGAACCTCTATGCCCGAACAATTGAGACTTGTTGGCAGATGAAGGTAATTATGGGTCTGGCTCTGCAGGAGTAGGAGGATAGTTCAAAGGTGATCGAAAGGAAAATTGATAGTGTAATGGAGAAATTTGTGATCTTTGTAGACGCGGTTCATCACTACCGCTTTATAACTCGTGACTCTCCATAATATATTGTTATCAAGAAGAAGTTCATGGAAAAGGCCCACTCGTTAACTGAAGGTTTTCCAAGCATCAAGAATGAGATGGCTGATGCCTCTTCAAGCGACCTGTACGTCGTTGCGCTGCAAGAGGGGAGAACACAAGAACAACCCATCAGTTTGGACGACGACCCGACCACTACCAATCTGAAATGATTGCCGAAAGCTCTCTTTTGTCTGAATCCACCGAGGATGCCATACCACAGCTATGAATGCGGTTACGAAAATAAAGCTCCCCGACATTGTCTGTTATGTAGAGAATTAGTTCTTTTATCTCCTTTTGAGACTTCAGATAAGCAGGTTTCTGAATGTTTCTTGGATATGTATCTTTGTAACTGACACAGTTCTCAGAACCCAAATAATGTAAAGTTACATTGTAGCTTGATCAAGTCTAAAGCTAGAACATATAATTTTGTTGGCTCTTGTGTTAGTGACTCTATCCTGAATAACCCAACATTTGTAATTACTCTCTTTTTATAGTAATATATTCTATCTTATTTACAATTTTTTTTATAAAGTTGGCACATGAATTCTAAAATAATATAGATATTACATCCCAGTAGAGTTGATATGTGGTGTAAATAAAATATTTCAATGTCCATATTAAGTAACATAATTTTATATCAACTTTACATACATAGATAAAATAATTGTTCCATTAAAAAAATCTTATATTTCCACTTTTCATTATGAGGTAGTTGTAATTCCTTTATTGTTAAAAAATAATTTAATGTCCATTTTAAATGAAATATTTGAATATCCATATTATTCAATATATTTCAGTATCAAATTTATATATATCATATAAAAAAAGAAAGTAAAGAATATATATATATATATATATATATATATATATATATATATATATATATATATATATATATATATATATAATGTTTTTTTTTCTGTGTTTGTAATTAATTAATTTTAATATAGAATTTTAAATTATTAATAACAAATTCTGATATACAAATTAAGTAAAACACACACACAAACACACACACACACACACATATATATATATATATATGACAAAGATACATATTTCTTAATTCATTGGTAGATGCCTTCCAATTTAGAGTATACTTGAATGTATAATATGGAGTTGACATATAACATTTAAAAATAATATTAATGGCAAAAGAAAACCTATCTTCATCTTTACCTTATAATGGAGATTATTAACTTGTAGATATATTTTGTTACAATAACATGGTTTATCAATATTAAATACCCAACTAGTTAGTATGCCATTTTTTTCTAAATTAATCAAACTAATTAAAAGGGAAGAAAGGGCATAACCACTTATGAGATAAGTACCAACCTTTGATTTGTGGCCACTACTAAGAATATTTTAGAATATTCAATAGAGGTTAGATTATGACCATCCACCTCACAATTTTTTAGTCCTATTCCAAAACAAAAACATCTATCGACATAATATATTAAAAAAGAAAGACATTATATAATGTGGAAATAAAATAATTCAATTCCCATGTGGAGTAAAATATTTCAATGTTAATTATGTGTATAATATATAAAACAAGTGAAAAAAATTATCGTTAAAACATTTTATTGGTTTGTTTCTCAAAATGAAGGAGATGCATCATTGATTTTAAAACTAAATTAATATCTAAATCAAATATCTAAATCTACCAAGACCTAAAAAGAATCAAATCTCTGGAAGTGCAAACCATTTCTCAACTTGAAAAAAATTCTTATATTGAAAGATTTAATACTTCTAAACATTTTGTAAATATAAAATAAGATAAAGCTATCTTGAAAATTTTACATTTTTATATAATAAAATTTAAAACACTAATTTTTTTTAATTAAAAAATTCTAAAATACTCTCTCTTCCCAGTTAAAAAATTATTTGAAACAACACTGGAAAGTATAAAGAAACCTCAATTTTGTAAGTTATTGTGAGAATGAAAATGGTTGGATATATATATGTCTTAGTGCCCTTTTTTGGATTTGACGGTATATTTTTACAGTTGGAGAGCGCCTCAAACTATTAAAAAGTTCGTGATTCAATTTTTAAATTAATTTGCATGTCACTGAAAGATAAATGTAGTATAACAGTGATAACAAAGATACGTGGAGTATACTTTGATTATAGTGTTAATGAAGGTCTTCAACCATTTTAATTACGAATTTCATTCATTTATAAAAGAATATTATACATTTTATTGAATTTTAACTAGTCTAAGTTCAATTTGATAATCGACTCGTTATAAAATATTATATGAATCATAAAATTTGTAATTTAATATAAATATATATGAATAAGAAAAAATAAAATAAAATAAATAAAGTGTATAACCGTTATATTTTAATTTTAAAATATAAATATTTTTTTAATTAAATAAAAGCAAAACACAAATTTTTCCATCTCACATAAGAGTAAAAGTAATAATAAGGTTACAGAAATAATAAATTAAGTTATGATAAATCTCAGAGATATAGTCTAATTGTTAAGTAAAGAGGTTTGGACTCACCAATTTTATGATCCAATCCAGACAAAAGTAGAAAGGTTTGGGCTCACCAGTTTTATGATCCAATACTATATATATACCTGAAAACTGCTCAAAGACAATTTCTTATGGTAAAGACTTTAAGGATTTCATAACCACAAGAATAAAAATAAAAAATAGAGACATCGTTCTTTTGTTTAAACCAAGACCAGGAGTTGGAACTCTTAATTCTGAACTTCCAAAAAATAAACACTTATTTACTTGACCAGAAATAACTGCAACTGAACTTCCAAAAAATAGATAAACACTTATTTACTTGACCACAAATACCTGCAAGCTAGGCTAATAGCAAAAGATGGTAACAAATCAAGTTTGCCTGCAAATCGAAAACAATCCATAAAACGGCCGTGAAAATGGCGCAGGTCTGTTATTGGAGATAATGATGATTGAGATTATATGCTGTCTCATCGACTTATTTGCTATTTTGCTTAGATCTGATAATAAGCGAATTAACAGAGACCCTCAGATTCGAATTGGAAGCCGCGGGGGACCTTTGCTGACACTCATCGCCCTCCGCCTCCGTTGGTACCTTCAATGTCGGTCTCCACGTTACTGTTTCGAGGATTGTTGTAACGTTGGCTATGAGCGGCAAGCACAGATATTTCTCGTATCTGCATCTGAATCTGCCTTCGCCCCCATTTCCATCGACCAAACAGCGGCCTTTTCTTCGCAACAAGCGGACCCGAAATTGGAGCGTCGGACGAATCCTCTGAGTGGTTCATTGAATTATAACACCGCCGCTTCCTCCGCCGCCGAACGGCCTTACAGATGTATGGGATCATCCCCTCCATTCTGCTCCGCCTTACACTGCTCACCTAATTTGTTCTTTGCAATGATAAAATAAACGATGAAAATGACAAAGTTTTTTATTTATGTCGAAGCTTTATTTATAACTATTATGGATCACAGAAGCCTCAATTCAAAAACTAAAAGATGTTTTTTGAATGCATCAAATATCATCACGCTCAATATATAATACCTATACCTAAATTATAAATTTCAAAAATATTTTGGAATTGGATAAAAAAAAGTCTTGGAATTCTTAGCTATTAGCTTCATTTCTAGAAAAATTATTTTGGAAATTCAAAATCTAGACTAACATAGATAAGCTTGCACGTTAACACCTCCAATCCATCCTTGCATTTGAGATCTATTGAGCTGTGTCCATGTGCTCTACGCTGCTATATAAGCTTCGAGAATTGAAATGGTGTTGGTGTTTGGAAAATCCTATGCGGCAAACTCTCGATCAAAGCAATACAGTGTTCGGAAAACTCTGGAATGGGGGTGGATCCATGCACAATTTTCACAAACTTTGGAATGGGGTGGAACAATGCACAATTTTCACAAACTAAAACATGTGAGTAAGGCTCCAGGTGACTCAGTAGCCTTGACAACAATGTATGGTTGTCTACATTCTCTCTGAACTTCTTGTCACCTCATTTGAGCCGAAGTACTCTACCGTTAGAGCCGTTGATGGACTAGTAGTGGGAAACAAGGATGCACGAGAATTAAAAAACCTTCTCTTTTAAACGACTTATTAAATTGGCATTTATCAAAATGATAATTATATATATTTTTTTAATTAATATTAATTATTATAAATTTATTATAATTTAAATTTATCATCTAATTTAAAATAGTTTAAATTGAATATATATTTATCTATATATATATATAAAAGGTTAGGCATGTGGTTTCACGTGGTCAAGTTGTTCTCCTTGCCCTCCCATAACACCTTAAGTACGGGAGAGAGTAAATTCGGGCGTGTGAGGTTTCATGTTGCCTTAGGTCTTGAGTGTGGTGGCGAGCCTCTGAACGTTATGGAGGGTGGCAGGGGTGTTTGTTGGGCATTTGCATATGCGCGAGTATTGGTGTATGTGGGTGTATGTGGCTTGGGCATTGTGGGAAGAAGTGAGAGTTGCAGATGTTCCACTATCCAGGCGAGGGGACGATGTAGTGATCGATATTTTCTCCCCTATTTTCAGATGTGTGTCGTTGTTAATTTCCAAATTGGGCTTTGTCACTATGGGTGTGCAAGAAAAGTAAGGTATGGTTGTCTGCTTGGGGTGGTATTCCGTTATTTCTATTTCATCTTGCGTGATTTCAGTCTCGATTGAGTGGGACCTAGTTTTTTCTGGAACAGGCGAGTAGTAGTGGTCCTCTTCGGTCTATATACAGGCTTCTACGTTGCTGGGTGGAGCCATTGGAGTGACAATCTCAGGCTCTGGTTAGTGGGGCTCGCGGGTGCCCATTTTAGGGGAGGTGCATATTTCTTGCTTGTGGTGGGCAGTTGTTTTGTGTATCGCGTGTTCTCGGCACCGTGGGGTGTGGAGGTTCAATCGGGGCTAGTGGTGTCTCTTTCTGTGTAGGAAGTTTGGGTGGTATCGAGCAGATGGTCCATTGTTCATTCCAATGGTGTCGGGAAGCCAACCATGTGAATTGTTCCTTGCTTGGGGCATCCCTCCGCCCAGGTGCAACCCAATTCAGGCAGTTTTGGAGTAGACATGTCCAGGTCTATGCTCTAGATGGTGAGTGGCAACGATGGCCTAGTTTAGGATGGTCAAAGTGGTGGTGGGTCGAGTCGCAAGGCATCGAGGGGCAAAGGAGGTGGGTGATCGGGGCACTCTGGGTGCATAGGGCCTACTCCTCGGGGTGGTAGGCATGGGGGATCGACGTTATGTCAGGGTGGCCACACTTTGCTTGTCCAATAATGAGGGGGCTCAGCTCATTGTGCTGTTTCTAGGCGTCGCATGCCAGCACGTCATGGTGGTCATTGTCAGTGACAAATTCGTTGTGTTGAGCGATGTCGGGACTTGATTTAGTCAATTTTGGAGTGTTTGGAGACTTCGTAGTAGGTTTGACAGGAGGAGCATACTGAATTGTTAACAACTTTGAACAAAATGCATTACTTCTAGTGCGATGTCCGAGAGCATGTAGTGGTGGTCTAGTGAGGTCATAATTTGTTATTGGAGAAGGTTGAGAAGCTGGAGGCTTGGATGACCCATTTCGAGGAGCATATCCAATGCTCCTTTCATCCTTCATTGCCTCCTGGAATAGCCCCGGACAACCAAACCTCCATCACTTCTGACGACTAGCATGGATACAAGTGTTTTATATGTTTTGTCTGTTTACTGATATCTATGGCCTCTTTGGTTGTGGACTGTGTCTCTTTATGTTTTCTATTTCACTGTCATCTTCTTTTAGCAGTAGTCAACAAACCTGTTGAGGCTGAGACTCCCTGCGTTTTTCTTCTGATGTACATTTTTTTGGAACCATGAATAAAATATTGACTTACAAAAAAAAATTTGATATCTCTTTGGATGAGGTGTTTCTCACGCAAGAGGGTGAGAGGTAGGTTGTCACCATCCCACTTGGCCATATAATAAGAGGACGTGTGTTTTAAAACTAGGCCAATCTGAATCGGATTCGGGCTGGTAGACCCAGCCAGACCCCTGCCGAGGCAACTAGGTAGAAAAATCGAACCGACGGCCGGTCTGTTACTAAATCAGGTGAGCTAGGTACCGATTCGGCCCGTTCAGTAATGGACCGGCTGGTTCGACCAAGCCCGTCTTAAACGTTTGAGCTAGTACGTGGGGAAAAATGTCAATGATCCAGACTTCAAACTCAACTTTTTTTGGTGTTTTTCTTAATGCCTCTACCCCTCTCCCAACCCCATAAAAGTGACCCAACCCCCTCACATTTACTCATATCAATCTCATTGAATTTGTGAGAAGTTTGTGAGTTGGAGTTGGTTTTTGGCGCAGTAGTGAGGAGGATCCATGGGTTTTCCCATTTGACTTTGATTCATTGTTTGAGCTAGATTATCTTGCCTTGTTTAGCAGTAGTGGCTAGTGATGTTTTGTTGTAGAGGCCATTTAGAGCGTCCTTGGTCATTTGTTTTTGTTTTGATCTCTATGTATTACATGTATTGGACAGTGCACTAGTTTCCATTTCAATATAATAGATATATTCATGAATATACTTTGATCATATGTTGTCTTCTCTATATATTCTAATGCTTTGAGTTTAGAAACATGAATGAAAATCTTAAAAAAAAAAAACATAAGAAAATAAATATTTAATGTATTTTTTAAAATGACCGAGTCATTGAAATCAACTAGGCCAAGTCAATACCGATTAAGAGTCGGAGTCGACCCTCGGTTAGTTCTGAATCCGAGTCAGAGTTTTAAAACTATGGGTAAGAAACCCTTTAAATTTTTCAAGCATGCAACATAATTACAGTATGGGAGGCACCCTTAATTTTTTGTTTGAAATTCATCAAATGGATCACCACCCTTGCATAGAAATAATATTATTGATAAAAGAACGAATAGAAAACTAAGCGTAGTGTAATTTATCAAAGAAATGACATTTTTCACAACATTTTTTCTCGTTAATTTTAACCAAAATCTCGCACAAATTTTTAAAAACTTGAGTTTAAGTTGTTTAATTTATAGAATTTGAGTGCCTAAGGGGTTTTTTAGGGCGCTGAATCATTTATGCATTCTAAAATTCATTTTAAACAATAAAAAATCATATTCTTTCTTGAAATTGTTTTACTAGATTCTGGTAAAAAGAGTCTATTTCGTCTATAATAAAATGATATAATTTTTTAAATTTCCTAAAACACCTTGGAACAAAATAATCTATTACCCGTGGGATACTAAGAACGTTGAAGATGAAAAACACTTTCTCTTTGATTGCCCAGCTTTTACTCACATCCGTTATCATTTCCAAAACATCTTGTTAAGTCAAAAAAACTATAGTGATCTAGGGACACTTCTTTCCCATCTTTTTGAACATAGAAATACCATATTAAATAATCTCAAATAACCTTTTTCTTCTTAAGGTCCCATAGACCACATTTGTTTTAGTGGACCATCATCATCATCATCATCATCATCATCATCAAAAATTAAAAGAATTAATAAGATGCATAATGTATTAGAATCAATAATTTTTGTATTTTCAATTGTTAAAATCATTTTAAAAATATTTATAAAATAATATTTGAATTTAGGCTTCAGTGTTCCATATTATGAAGTAATGGATTGTTTGAAAGGACAAAAATCTAATGAAATGATTTTTACCAAAAAAATTCTTGCCTTTCAAAATAATATTTATTAACTTTATAATTAAAAAATTTTTTTTTCCTTAATATTTAAAATATATGTGTGTGTGTGTGTGTGAGAAAATTAATAATTATGCATTTTAAAATTACTAAATAGAATACATTTTAAATTTGAGAAATAAATTAGGTTTAATATTTCTAATTTGTAAATATTAAACACAACACACACACACACAAACACACACACACACACACACACACATATATATATATATAATTGTGGATATATAGGTTTATTTTGACTATTTTGTTTAGCTAAAAGCTCGTCTTCCTAAGACTTAAGGAAATAAGTTAAAGGTCCAAGACTTAGAGACATCTGGTAGGAGTGACCCCTTAAGGACCACCAGCAGGTAAGGTGGCGTGACTTTTAAAAAATTGTGTGTTTCTTTTGGAATATGGTTTATATAATTTTGATTTAACTATTAATAATTACACTAGTAGGTGTGTTTGTCTCGAATAGGGTTTATAGAAAGTTAATTTAATTATCAATAATTATTAGGTGGATGGTAGGTGGAACTTAAGGAAATAAGTTAAAGGTCCAAGACTTAGAGACATCTGGTAGGAGTGACCCCTTAAGGACCACCAAGAGGTAAGGTGGCATGACTTTTAAAAAATTGTGTTTCTTTTGGAATATGGTTTATAGAATTTTGATTTAATTATCAATAATTAGACTAGTAGGTGTGTTTATCTCGAATAGGGTTTATAGAAAATTAATTTAATTATCAATAATTATTAGGTTGATGGTAGGGATTTAACTTATATAGAATATTCTAAAATATTCTTAATAGTATTCACAAATCAAAGGTTTATATTTATCTTCAAAGTAGTTATGTCCTCTTTTCTTTTTTAATTAAATTGATTAATTATTAAATTATCATATGAACCAGTGTCACATGAAATGAGTTATGGTTTTTTGGGCATGTGGTATTGATAAACCATTGTGTTATAACAAATCCTATTTACAAATTAAGATTTATGCATGATAAAGTGGGGTAAATTTACATAACTAAGAATCTTGTTACCTATTTTTTTAATGTATATATGTTTAACTTATATATTAATTATTTTTATAATTAATAATAATAATAATGTAAAATAAAGTTATAATTTAGTTAATTTTTATGAGTTTTTAAATTTTATTTAGTGGATGGTAAGTATTTAACCTCCATGAAATATTCTAGAAGCAATTTTGGGGAACCTTTTGGCCTCCATGTTGCAAAGTTTCTTCTTATACGTCAAATACCTAACCATAACCATGCTTTCAATAGGGACAAGGCCAAATTCAATAAAGAAGATAGGGTAAGGAGTATTTCCTTTAATATTGAGGTTGTAGGTTATACATTGCTTTTGGATCATCTCAATCTTCCTCCAAGATTCTCTAGATATATTGCAACCACAAACCTCACATCCATATAAAATAATGGGGGTGACGAGAGTCTCAAAGAGGAACTTATTTTTACTCCATACCCAAATATCAATCGACTTACAATTGTTTTCAAACTCGTAATGAGTTTTCCAACCTCTGATTATCATTTTCTCAATCCTATAATTCTAGTTGAGCTAATGATGAATGTCAATACCTAAATATTTGTATGAAGAAACCTTCTCCAAGTAATTGTTATCATAATTAAAATTATTGTTGTATTTAATTATCATGACTTTAGTATTTTTGATAGTAATAGGCATACCCATCTTGGAGCAGTAATCATGGAAGATTCTAAGTTTCTTGTCAAGATCATTGTGGCTTTTGGCTAGAAGAACAATATTGTTAGCATAAGGGAGAAGAGTAATAACCATACCAGTGAGCTTGGGGCCATCACATCCTGCAACTTCCAAACACTCTTCTAGCTTATTAATGTAAATACCAAAAGATGGACATCAAAAGAATAAAGAAAGGTCTATTTTCCTTTACCATAAGTTGTGTACAGATAGACCTCAACAAATGTCTTCCTAATCACATTATATTGAAACATAACAGTGGACCCAAGCATTAGATAATGATAACACGACATCTAGATGTCGAATATGCTACCCATTAAAGAATTTTTGAGCTCTAAAATGGGTCTCCTAAGGAATATTATAATATAGTAGAAATAATAAAATAATATTAGATTACATCATCAAATTTTAGAGGGAGGAAATAACAAACTACTTTTCAACTCGTATTTTCAACTTATCTCCCTACGGTTTTACTCAAATTTCGAGCGGTAACACTCGTTGGATGCATAATTTAATTTCTCATCCAAGGTGTACTAATGTTGCATACTTTTGACGGATCGTGCTACATGTAAAATGAAAAATACATGAAAAATGTTTCTTGTTTTTCATGTAGCAGGGTCCATTGAAAGTATGCAACATGGGTACTCCTTGGATGAGAAATTAAATTATGCATCCAATGAGTGCTCCCACTCGAAATTCGAGTATAACTGTAGCGAGATAATTTGTAAATACGAGTTGAAAAAATAGGTTTTTATTTTTTTATTTTTTATTCTTTTTACTATTTTAATCCAAAAATGGTGATTCATCCCCCATGGTTGACATCATCATCTTGAACCCTATTGGTTCTTATAAAGTATAATTTTGTGTACATTTTTGCTTTGATATCCATTTTAGACCTCAAAATTTCTCTAATACAAATAAGACACTTGCATACCACATGTCCACAAGCAAAAAGATCCCAAAAAAAGGGGGAACACTCTCAAACCAAAAAGGATGGAAGCCATCAGATCCCCAACTCATAGAAATTGACCCACTTAGACCCATCTTGAGCTTGAGCCAATCCAACTCCAAGGAGTTCCTATCTCATTTGCATTCCCCATTCTCAGATAGGGGATTCCACACTTGCTAGCATAGGTGCTCCTGCGGCCCTTACCTATCATGGGCTTGGTGTGAACTCCTAAAATGTATCCACCTTGCCTACCATAGACCAAGGGTTCCAGACTCCAAAACATACATGTAATCAGCTTCAAGGCACTATGCAAAAGCTTCTAGGGTTGAACTAGTTACGCCTTGATGTTAACGTAAGATATTGAGGTTGTTAATAATGGATGGATGGCTAAACCTACCTGCATGGGTTTCAACTATCCTCCGACTAAAAGGAAAATAACCCTTCAACTTTAGCATGACATATTTTGCACAAGTTCAAGGGCTCATAGCCCAGTGAAGGATTATCCATGTATATGTATAAACCTACTTAGCAGGCGGTCATTCATGTAATCTATTTTATATTGATAAAATGGGGTTTCATGCCCATTACTTTAAGGTCCTAAATCCATATTCTTATGGATCATTCCTTTTCTTGAAGAAATTCACAATATCTCTATATTAACTTTCATATGAGTTGCTAACAATACAAATAAGTATTTACCACATTACATGACTCCAGTCCAGGATTGGAACGAAATCCTTGTATCATCTAAATATTACACCTTTTGTCACACACACACACACATACATTTATATATATAGGCATATGAATATTTGGAATAGCACCAGTAAGCATTTCACACAACATCTTATTCCAAACCATTAACACACACTTTCTTGATCTATTTAACAGTGACATTCATCTCATAGATTCATTAATTTACATGCATGATTTCATCACACCATGAGTGTCAAGTTCCAAATAAGAATGTAGTTGTATACTCATTAAATAGATGACATGGTTGTTATCAGGAATCCATAGTAGATTCAACCCAAAAATGCATCGTGTTTTAAGTCTGGGACAAGCACTCTACACCCAACCAAAGAAAAGTTGCAACCAAGATAATTACAGTTGTCACCCCTGAGCCAGATTCCAAGGGTCTAAGGTGGTATTATTCAAGGGAATAAACACCAATCTACCAGCTAAAACAAGGACTTGGGAGGTTCGTCTTCCTTCACCCACCAACTCCTCAATAGTTCACCAATGCATAGGGAGTTCCAAAGCCACCTGCCTCTACCCTCTAGATATCTAATGAAGGATAAATAATACTCAAAGAAAAATAGAGGCTTGTTGCATCTCCTCTCTTATGCATTGTCTCTTGTAGTTTGATTCTGCTTCTGCGAAATTCGAGCTCTTTCTCCCTACTCCCTTCTGAATGAATGAGAATGTCTCTTTGTGTCCCCGACTTCCTCCTCTCCTTTTGTTTTTTTGTTGATTTGCAGTTCCCTACCTACATTATGTATCTCATTAATTTTCCTATGCTTTTGCTGTTTGTTTTCCTTGTTGTGGTTTCCAAGCCAGCATGGGCTTGTCCCTAGTGTTGCATCCCAATTAATTTCCAACAATAGTCCCATTCCATAAACCATCCTTGTGCATTCAATTCTCAACAACCATCCCTTAATGGTTGTCATATACTTCATATTTTTCCTCCCTATTTAACCTTTTAAATTTAATTTACATGATGATATTAAATGGCCAAATTGAGTCATTCATGGTTGGGTTGACACAGACCCCTCACCCTTGGGGAAAAACCATCCTCAATGTTCTCAGTCCCTATACCTAGTGAAACATGCTAAATTAGGAAAAAAACTACATACTGTATTTGGAGCTTTATATTTACAACATTTACATATACTCACATGTCACACATTCACAATAACGTTCCAAACAACTAAGCAATTATAAAAGGAAATTTTAATTAGATAGAACACTTTTGTGGCTCTGTGCAATTTCCTGGTGCTTTTGTTATGCCAAATTTGTCTTGAATTCTTTCCTTTGTTTTGGAGGGTAGTATCCTCCAATATCCAACATTTCCTTTATTTTCACTCCATCAACAAATAATTCCTAGTTCATTTCTTCCTGATACAACCCCAATGTGCTTCTAATTCCAATTAGATATGCTTATGACTAAGAAACCCAAACCATTTTCTGACCTTCCCTTCTCTTCTTCTCAATCCCTTGAGAAATTCAGTTACCCCCTCTCCATGTAGTCACTCACCTTCCAAGTTTAGGTATCCCCTTATTTGCTTCTAAGTCCCTTAGGCGATCCATCCCTTGGAAAGACTTCCTCATAGTGAAAGGGTCTAAAACCAAGTTCATCCCACCTTATCACAATTATAAGGGACATAACATGCTTCATGGTAATCAACTGACATCATTGGTTTTATTGTATCACAATGGCCCCATCCTTGAAATATTTGATCAATGTGTCACAACACATTTTCATATCTTCCAACTGTAACTACTTATCTTGCGGCTAGGTCCATCCACCCAACTAGGAAATTTCATGCTTTCTTGCATCATAACACATATTTCTCCATAAGTTCCATCATTAAGGAAATGCAATAATTTTAAATCATACCTCATTAGCATCTCGTTCATGGGGTGAACTTATAATCCTGGATTAATTCCAATTATAACAGAACCAGGTTAACTCATAACCCAAACCATCATAGATCATACCATTTAATTTAGATTCATAAAACAAAATCTTAAAATCCATGAAATACATATACTTATCTTGGTTTTCTTCTTGATTGTTTCTTTACATACACATCAAATCAGTTACCCATCTCAACAAGTATCCAATAATCCTTTTCCTCCTTTTTTCTTTGATCACGTACACACACCAAACTGTTTTCTTGTTGGAAGGCATCCAATGCTTTTTGTTTCACTTTGATCTTTGATCATGTACACACATAGGATTGGTCCAGTTCCTTCTCTTCTCTTCTCTTTGATTTAAAACTTACTAGGTGACTCATCGAACTCAAGATGAGCACTTAATCCCAATCATTATTCGATGATTATGGGCACTACCAACTGGGTAGTCTTGTGTCGACAATAATATAAGTGTGTTTCAAACCTTTGTAGGCCTAGGTAGTCCCATACCTGCCTCTGTGTGGCACTACACATTATAAGGCCCTAGACAATCCCATACCTATTTGAACATTTTTGCACATACACAATGCCCAGGCCCAAACAGTACCATACCTGCCTGTCCTAAACACACAAACACAACATAGAGGTCCAAATAGTCCCATACCTTCTTGACTTGAAATATTGTACACACACACTTATACACATGGTGTGACACAACGCATGTAATATAGCTTTACCCCATTTCCATGCGAGGCACATTCACATGTATAATAGAAACACATATAGACGTAACATATCACACTACACATTATCACGATAATCTAGAGACCACCTTGTCTCTTATGACATATCACAATGTTCCCATTAATCCACGTACCAACTTGTCTCCACTCATGTGAACTGGTCCATACAACCTCATTTGTTTTTCCCATGTTCTTAACCTTCTCATGAGGATAATGTAAGAGATATGTTCACATGATTATAATTTTAGCAGAAATCACTTTTCCGCCCAATAAATTCCTCATGAAAGTGGGAATAGTTTTGTGCCATTCATATCCTCAAATAATTTTTGTGCAATCATCCTTTCATTCAAATGACCTCAAGAAACCTTGTCAGACATAATGGCATTTTGATAGGTATAAACATATAAATTTTCCACCCATTAGTAACACTTTCGTCCCACTTGTTTCTGTTGTCTCCTCCTCCTTGATGGGCACAAGTGTGTGCTTAATCCCATCTTTGACAAACTTGTAACAATTTTTCTTCCCATCATGCACTACCTTCCGGTCATACTGCCACGACCTTCCTAGCAGTATATGACATACGTCCATTGGCATAATATCACAAACAACCTTGTCCTTATATCTGCCAATATGGAAGTCAACTTCACATTGTTCGTCCACCAACAACTGATGGACATGATACTTTGTAAGGAGTGGGGTGCTTTAGCTGCTTCAAACCCAACTTCTCTACCATATCTGTGGCAACCAGATTATCCGTGCTCCCACAATCAATAATCAACTTGCAGCATTTTCCGTGCAACTTACAAACTGTCTGAAATAATGCCTTCCTTTGAGTTTGTTTAGTTGTATCTTCAGCTGGTTTCAACAACACTTTATTCAGAACTAAGGCTTCCCCTATTTCTGGCACATTTTTGGCTTCTTGGGGTGGTGCCTCTACTTCCTCTGGCTGGGTAACATACGCTCCTCTTTGACCAACTTGTTCTGCTTCAGGACACTCAAAAGACCTGTGCGCCCACTTGTGGCACCTGTAGCACTGAGGCAGCTCCTCTACCTTGGTCATTTCCTCTTCCTCTCTGATATGGCCTTCCACCTCTAGTGTTGTCTCCTTTTTCTGTTGTCCCTGAGGTTTTGGAACGGCTGCCCTCTTCACTATTATTTGCAGTTCGTCCTCTGCCATAGGTATATCCTCTTCCTTTGTTGGTTCCCCATCCTCTCCTAGCATTTTGTTTTCTAGTGATCTTCTCCTCTACCTTCATGGCACTCTGGTAAGCTTCCTCTATATTTTTTGGGGAAAGAATGCTTATCTCATCTAATATTTCCAATCTCAGACCATTTACATACCTTGCTGTTTTCTCAGGGGTGTCCTTCGTGTAACCAGTTCTTAAATTTACCCGGTAGAGTTCTTCAGTATATTCTCTCACTGTCATCCATTTTTGCCTCAGATTTTACACTTGCCGATGCAGTGCAATCTAATAATCTTTGGGCAAAAATCTTCCCTTCAAATTGGCCACCATTCTTGGCCATTTCTTTATTGGCAACTTGTTCATCCTTCTTCTTTCTGCTTGGACACTATCCCACCACAAGGTTGTGTGTCCTTTCAGCTTTGTTGCAGTGAACTTAACTCTCTGATCTTCACTGACCTCTTCACATTCGAAATATTTGTCCAATTCACTGATCCAGTCCAACAAAACTTTTGTGGAAAAGTTGTTGTTGTAATTTCAAATTTCTGACTGAGGCTTGCTGCTAGCCAATGGGACCGACCTCAACAATCTAATTTCTGGCCCTTCTTCATCTGATCCATCTGTCGCCACTATTGCTTCCTTTTCATTGTCATCTCCTACCTCCAGATCCCTTCTCCTTCTTGCTTCAACTGCCTCTAAATGGGTAGTAAGGATCCTAATTTCCTCCCGAAATCCTTCCTCTGCTACTCTCTGAGCACCTCTTCCACGACCTCGCCTTCCAACTTCCATTTCTTAGGAAAATTATGAAACCTGCTTTGATACCATAGTATGATGGGACTATCCCGTTAACTATGGATTAACATCAATTAAACAATGATCAATATATGATTTGGGTCAACACATATGATTAGTCTTAAGCAGTTGATTGACCAGGATATTTGTCTTTTGGCATTGATTGTGGAGTTATTGTTGGTACGTTGGCTTGTACTTGCCTCGATTTTCACCTTCCCACTCTTTGGTTTTGCCAAAAATCTCGTTTAACTTCACTTTGGCATTTCCTGGTTTCTCTCTGTCGTGATGAGGTTTTGTGTGCTCTCGTCGGCCTACTTGCGACTATGTAGAGCTCGACATTAATGCTTTGTATGCACCTGGCTATGGGTTCCTCCACCTGGTGGCGAGGTAACTCTGCCCACACTTGCTGTTTCGTCACCTAGTTGCGTGGGCACTATACTGAAGGCTTCGTCGATTTCGTGAGAGGGTTTACTTCATTCCTCTGTTGGCTCTTTAACATTTTGTGTGGTTGCTATGCTTTCCTCCATTCCCTTATCTTGCTCAGCTTCAATTTTTCTGGTTAGGCTTCTGGTTATTAGTTCTCTTGTTGATGTGTGAATGTTTTATGCTTTGGCAGGTCGCAGTCACAGTGGACTTCCTCGGCTTCGCTTGGTCCTGGAAAGGTAAGTTCACTCATCCATGCTATAGCTTGTCTTATTCGTTTTTCTTCGACACTAATGGTGATCGCCCCTTTGTCTGCAGGGTTTTTACTTGTTACTGTGACTCAGTTGGGGTTTCATTCCTCCAGCGCTATAACTCTTTAGGTAAGTTGACTCTTCTTGCTTTGCTTGTCAACTTTTCACTTTCAGGTTGTTCTTGGCATACAAGTAACTGATATGGTTCTGTTGGTTCTCTATGGTATGTTGGGGTTTGCTCTAGACTCGGTCTCTGAAACGGTTACAACCCAATGACTCTGGTAGGGTCGTTCTCTACTGCTATTACTTAATTTGTAGTCTTATTTTCTCTGTCACGACACTGGGAAAGTCCCGGTGCTCCTTCATTTATTTATCTATTGTTGTTGTGTGACCTTTAGTTCCGACTGTATGTAATTTCGCCTGCATTTCGCGCTCTGGCTACATGTAATGTATTCGGCCTTTTCTCTTGTGACCAACTAGGGTTCAACCCTAGCTTTCGGGATTTGATTGTTTTGTATTGCCTTACTCTATTAGTATCAAGCACTCTGAAATATTATTTATGTATCCCAACATTATATTTATAAAGGAGGAATTAACAAGGAAATTCTATGTAAATGGGTTACCTTTGTCATGATTGCGTTCTATAGTAGTTGCATCCGCATTCTGTTGAGAACTGTCTCGTAGCTGTTCTCTGCTTTGGTATGTTTGGAAACTATTGTTATTGTTGGAACTCCGTGTTAGGAACACTCTGTTATGGCTTCATTGTTTGAACTCGGGAACTATATCTCTGTTTGCTAAGAAATATAAATGAAAACACACGGTGTTATTTAATTGACACATATAGTAATTAGAGGGAAGAAATAAATATCACAGACAGACTGTTTGCAGATGGACTTAGATACTCAAATGTTTGAAAATTATTTTCTCTTTTTTTTGTATTCCTGTTCTCGTGCATTGAACCCCATCAAAATGTATTACATTGGTTTTTGTATTGTCATCAGACAATTACCCAAACTATTCACAGTTATTCTTCAGTTGCTTTTATATTTACATAATTGATAACTATTTCGGGTTTTCTTGTGCCGTAAGATTTACAATATTTTATATATATATTTTTTAAATGAAAAGATAGTTGTAAGATAAATCAATAAAAAGACAAAACAATGTGGTGATAATGACCCTAACCTAACTGTATTGTTCCTAAATATCCCTTAACTAATAATGAAATAAAAACAAGTTCCTAGACATTGTTTTGATCAACAAATGTAAATGAAACTAAATGATAATGAACCTGTCCTCCTTAGCTGAGACTAAACACTCGGTCATGGTACCCTTAGCTAGATGCTCCTACATCAAGTGGTCCTGTCGTAGTCAAGACCGTGTTGTACATGCTTCAATATGAGTTATAAAAAGGTTCCAAGACCATATACCTAGAAGCTATGGAGGAAAGAGTTTTCTCTCATAAATACACTATCAAGCAGTTTGGGGACACCATAGCATAGTACCAAGCATGGTATCAGTATGTCATCGGGAATCATCAAGTGGAGGTTGTCGAGTTGGTATTTACCCAAACTTCTGAGTCATAGTGTTTTTTTTGTTAGGCTATCTCTAGCATATTTTGTCTCATGTGGGTACATGTGGAAAATGTACATTATTTGTAAATGAGTTGTAAGTGAAATTCCAAGTGTCAATTAGTGGAATGTGAACAATCACTATGTAATTTAATGAATTATGTTGGAAATAATATTGAGAGGGGGGGTGAACCAGTATTATCAAGTCAAATGATCCTTTTCAGAAGGGAAAACAAATTGTATACGCCACTTCAGTTAATTCAACCCGCGTATATATGCAATTATTCAGAAGTAAAACCGTGTATACAGAGCAAACCTTTTAATTTACTTAAACATTCAGATGAGGCTTGTTAATCTGAGATGCAGCATCAAATAACCAGTAACCAGAGACAGTGAAACAGAGCAGAAAGACAATCACACACAAGAACACCAGATATAAGGTGGAAACCCAATGTGGGTGAAAACCACCTGCTGCAATTCGTCTCTATCTTTCTTTAATTAGAAACTTCTGTTTACAATGTACTGGTCCAGTCCTTTACCAGTACGCAGGCTACAACCTGCAGAGAGTTACAACTCTCTCTCGTTTTCCAGGTTTTCCTAGAAGGGAGCTACAACCCCCTTTAGCTCTTGTACGAGCCAAGATACTAGTACGTAGGTGCTGACCTACAGAAGGCTACAACCTTCTCTTTCTCCCAAGGACCACGTTTCATCAATTTTCAGACTAGATCCATGAACATCAAACAATCATCAAGAATTTCTTCATCAACCAAACTCCTTTTCACCAACTAGATCTGAAATCAAGTAGATACTTCTCTGCCAGCTGTACCCAAAACACAATACCAGAAAACACACAACAGAACCCAGAACACAACAGCAATAAGCAGAAACAACTAGATCATAACTTAAAGCATATACGCAATTTCAACAGTCTGCAGCTTGCCTGCATACGCATCTACGTATGGAACAACCTGGGTATACGCGCCTTTACTTCACCTAAACTGCGTGTATACGCGCCTTCGCTTCACTGAACCTACGTACATATCTATAAAGGACATCACACTCTTCCAGATATTCAATCACTAATTAACCCAGATTATCAGACTTATAGATCAAACAAGCGCCACATCTAGCAGATCAAAATCATACAAAGATACTATTATCCAGGCTTAAAGATTATGACCCATGAATAGAACTTATCCTTCCTTTTGTGTTAAGGTTCCTCCTTCCTTCAAATCCAGATCTGCATCACCACCCAATATACCAGCTCTAGCACTTTATCAGATCTTCAATAATAACTCAGATAGTAATTTGTCACAAGATCTCCTTCCTCTTTTATAGCCTTAGGCCTTCCCCAATACCATGGTCCAAAACCATAACATTTCAATACCATGAACCCAAAACTAGGGACCAATACATCTGACGAGATGCCATGGTCCAAAACATAGGTTCAAGTTCCAATATTTA
This sequence comes from Pinus taeda, assembly GCA_000404065.3. NCBI lineage: Eukaryota > Viridiplantae > Streptophyta > Pinopsida > Pinales > Pinaceae > Pinus > Pinus taeda. The sequence goes on from APFE031228105.1 coordinate 48,876, forward strand.
ACTGCCATGGACCAAAAGAATGATCCCCAACATATACGCGATTTTGTAATGTATAACCCGCGTGTATATGCGTCTTCGTCTAGATGAACATGTGTATATGTCTTTTTCTACTTTCAGAGTGCCTGAACTGAGATCTGTTACCAAAGTAGGTTGCCATCAAGGACAACACCTATGCCATAGCTCCAAACCTGCGCCATAATGCCAACAAATTATTTGTAAAGAAGTTGAAGAGTCATGAGGGTAGTCAAAGATACACAAAGGGGAATGTCAAGAGTCACCTCAACCTTTGTTATAAATAGAACCTCATAACTCATAGAATGAACTTTTGGGAGCTAAGCTTTTCGCTAGGCTTAGGCTTAGAGAAGGCTTTGGAGCATTGTTATGAGCCTTGGCTTCTCCACAACATAGAGTGAGTATACTTCTTTGGAGAATCACCACAACTCTATGAATCATCATAACCCTTATATTCCTCTTATAACTCTATGAATCATCATAATAAAAACTTATATTACCTCTCTATGATTCAACCATCTCAAATTTCCATGTATGAATTGAAAACATGATTTCAAGTTCAAGAAATAATATATGAGAAAGATGTGATATTTGCAATTTCCTTGGCCCAACCTCTTAATTTGTTACTTCTCATCAATACATGGGAAGATCTACTTCAAGGAACCACCTTGTCTCAGTGTAGTGGTTCTAACTATAGTGCATGCAAGTCTCAATTAAATGAGTGAATAGTTCATTTGAATCACCAACACAATTGAAACCATCCCTTTTATTGTGTTCCATACCTTTACATCTTTTCAACCAATGATCAAATTTGAAGGGGTATTCTTAATTTCAAGGTCAAGGGCATATATTCATTTACCCCTTACATGATGAAATAAAAAGTACTTTCACTTCAATTAAAAATAGTAAATTAGGCACACACTTCAAAAAAAAATTGAAATAAAATATCATTCTTCTAATTATATAAAATTTTAAATTTAACAAATAACCAAATAAATTATTTGAAATTACAATAGAAAATAATAGTAAGTATACTTTTTAATTTCAAATATAACCTTAATGGTCATTTTCATCGATCTTTTAGTCCTAGCTTTTTTCTCTCTCTACTTTGTTTCTCCTTCAAGTATGGTGTGACACAAGGTATCTTTTGATTGTAGAGGAGGAAGTGGTGGAAGATCAACCATTGATGTTTGTTCCGAGGCACATTAGCCTTCATCCTCTCACCCTTGGGCTTAAGTTATTGCTCTTCATTTTATGGGGGAAATTCCTGAAGAAGTTCGTAGAACTAATTCAAAGCCCAGGGAGGAGGTTTTTATAGCCGCAGTTTCGCTCTAGATTATTAGGTTGATAGGGAAATAAGGAATTGAATCCCAAAGACTGATAATTCAACTTGGGCCCGCCATAATTCGTGCATGTAAACTTTCAATTTGTATTAGCATATTAAAACTCTTATAGGCATGGTTCTCATAGGTTGATTAGACACACATCAAGAAATTCTAGTGTGCGTTGCAAAGATGATGGAAAGAGTGGAGAGGTTCAATAAGAAGGTTTCTATTATGGCCAAGAAGCTGGCAGTTATTACTTTCACGTCATTTGGAGAAGATAGTAATCATCCCCCACAAATATAAGTGGGCTCACCATCAGGATGATATGATTAGGTGAGCTAGGATTCATGTTATTGTTCCATGTTATGGCATTGTACTATTTATGCTACCAATTCTTGGAAAAACACTTTTATTAGTTTTCTTTTCGGTTTAAATAATAGACTTATAAATTTCACAATATGTAACGTTAAAAATTTGAATCTTTATCACTAGTCTGTTGTCTCAAGTGGTATACTAATGATCCATGGAAAACAATTGTTTATCTCCTCTTGAAATTGATTTAAAATGCCTAGCCTTACCAAAAAAAAATTAAATATAAATTTTTGATAGGTTATCTATCTATCTATCTATAGATAGATAGATAAGGGATGATGTAATTTATGTATCCACATGATGCATGAACATTTCATTTTTTATTTATATTTTGAGCATGCCCCAATCATTCTTAACCATTTGAGTCATGTTCATTCCAGGTCTCATTTGAAAAGAATAAATTGTACTATATCTTGAGGATTTTGTTAAAATGTGATAATTTTATCAAAACACTATAAAAGCAATGAAAAGGCCCTATGTGCTTTCTAGTCCTCATGGCACATAACAATCTAGCATGATTGCATCTATTGCTTATTATTTAAGCTAAGAAGTTTATGATTTGGAACTTCCCAAGATCCAAAAGAACACGAAACTAAATGGAATTACTAATTAAACCACCAAGGATGTTATTTTTATTGAGGATATTGGTTGTTTACTTTATCTCTAAAAACATGAGAAAATGCATGAAATATTAGGATGTTAGAGCATGATCCCTAATGCATAAGTTTGATGATAATAAAAATTAACTTCTCCTTGTCTTTATTAAGAATCCCATTTTACCTCAAAAATATTATTCCAAACATTGATGCTACAAATGATACGTCTCCTTGAACTTGGGCTTAGGATGAGGTGGGGGAAAAGAGAAATATGGATCATTCTGAAAATATTTGGAAATTATCATCACAATGATGTCAATGTTGCTAGATAGACAAAGATGCATAAAATTGGGAAAATGGGAATGAGTGGTTTGGAGAAAAAAGGAACTAGGATGTAGTGATGTTATAAATTAAATGAATAGAATTATAATTGCTATATCATATTATAATCACAACTTTAGGTTTTGTGATGTTGGCAAGGTTCAGTTTATGCTAAATTCATATTTAAACTTGATTAAGAACATATAAATTAGAAAACTTCACAAATCCTCATAAGGATTTTAATTCGAGACATGATCCTTAAACAGTTTAATCTAAGATAAAGGAAAACTTCACATTATATTTATCACAAGGTTGATCAAACTTGTACAAGCTTGGTAGATAGTTGAGAGGTTTCCATTCAATATTTAATAATGTGTTTTCTTCCCTTCATGTATTATATTAGTGGGGATGTCATGTATTACATATTAAGTGGCATATAGGTCCACCAATTTGTTGAATTAATAACCACCTTAGATACCAAATCTATAACCATCACATGAATTCTAACAAGTAAACAAATAGCATTATGAATGCTATAAAATAACTATGAATCAACATGTTAGATATTATTAGAGAGATGGAAGCTGTAAACATGAAAAAGAGATGTATTTAATTTTCTTTTCAAAATTGACATTGAACAACTCATGTGTAATTAATCTTACCAATAGTCCACCATGGCCTTGATAAGGAAGACTTAGGTCCTTAGAAGTCACGGGTTCAACTCTGTGATTAGACCTACAAAAAAAATCTTACCAATAAGTTCTCAATGTCATTACAATTTATTTCCATAAACTATTTTGGTTCTTTTCATAAATTATACATACATATGAGAGTAAGATATTTATTTATGTGTGAGATATATGATATATTTAATATTATGAAAAAATACATGAGAGAGAAATACTCCATATAGATAAGAGCCAACTAAGAGCTAATAAAATATTAAAACTCTAACTATTCTTTTGATATTTTATGATATTTATTATCTTTAGTGATTTAATTTTTTCAATTTTTTTTTACATTTAAAAAAATTAACCCTTAAAAGCGCAGGAAAGGAATCAATTTCTATCTGTTTGAAGCCACCCTCCCATAAGAAATATAATAGAGATCTGAGTAAAGAGAGTGATTAAAGCCTAATGATTTCACTGGACATTTGAATCACCTGTATTTACGAGAATCCGCTGAATAAAAAATTACTCAAAACACATCTAAGAAAATTGGAAACCCCGTAATTAATTTAAGGTTTTAGTTTATGATGCGAAAATACCAGTTATACATTGAATTGATAACTCTAACCAGACTTTAAGATTGGGGATAAGATCGTAAAGAAAAATGCCCCGATCTACTGGCCCAATATCTCATGCCATTATCAATAAATTTGACTTTTGGACGGATAAAACGTATTCATCTCACATTTGTCAATGGCTCTGCGTAAGTGGCCATGAAAATATCCCTGGTGCACAGATTTAAGAGGCGGCGGTTTGACCAATTAGGGTGTTCTGAGAATCTTTTCGGATTTTCTAATAATTGAACATAGACTATGCAATTCATAAAGATTTCTCCGTTGAATGGTGCAGTCAGGTCCTCCCATTTGAGTCAAACTACAGCTCCATTTATCTGTATAAATGGATGACTGATTTGCATCCCAGTCATAGCTATCTGTCTCAGCTCTATCAATCCGGTGAGATAATCATGGCCGCCGGCACAGGAACAAGAAATCATCATCTTCTGATGCGAATTCTGTGCCTTTCAGCAGGTATATCTGGAGGATTTATACTCTTGTGCAATTTTTGTTTCCACTAACATATATATGCTGACGTGGAGCATCTGAATGTTATATGGCCTGTAGGTTTGCTGCTTCTCACAATAACAATGTCGGAGTCCAGTGCAGAAGGTGAAAATATATTCAAAATTGTTGTTTAATATTAATCTCTGAGGCTTGGGTCTCATCTTAATTTGTGAAGTGGATTTGCGATGTGTGAATAAATGTATGTACAGCGTGTCCGCAGTATTGCTTTGAGGTGTCATACATGACTTGCACTGCTTCGGGAAACAAACATTTGGAAACAAACTGCAAGTGCTGCAATTGCTGTTTTCTCAAAGGAGCAATGCCAAGCACCGGAAACTGCACTCTGCATCTCACTGATGGCAGTCTGTACCCCTGTCATTGAACAAATTACACAGAGATTCAATAGAAATAATAATTGGGTGTTCTAAGAATAAGATTTCAACTTCCCATGCCATACTACATTTATATGTGGATGGATGCTTCCAAAGAATATGTAGCTGCTATACAGCAAATGCAATGAAATAAATAAGGATGTCCAAAACTTACCCATAGTAGACTTGGACTTTATTACATACCAGCACCCTTTCCTGTCATAGATTCTGTGTTCACCGTTCCATATCCAGGTGATTTCAGTGATTTCATTTACTCAGTTGGTGTTGTTCAAGCATCCATTGATGTGAGTTATTCATGCATCCAATTTCAATTTCACACCAACACTATGATCTAAGGATAATTTGTCTTGCATATTAGCAATTACTCACCTTCAAAATTCTTAAATGCAACGTACACAAAATACAGATGAAGATTTTAATGAAAATTTATATATGTCAAGTTAAATTGCTTATTTTATTTCAATTAATAAAACAGATATTGAGCAAATTCTTGGGAACACATTCAACCAGAACGAAAGCTATTCCTTATTTTTCATAATACAGTTCAATCTAAGCATTGCTGTTTTGGAGGAAGCATCCCACAATATAAAGATAAGAAGATGAATAGAAGCAAATTATTGGATGTCTTGATTTCCCGTTGACTTTGTATCACTTAATTTTCCATTATAAAATCTTGAATTTTATTATTTTGTTTTATGTTATTGAAAGAGATTTAAAGTGTTATGGTTTAAAGCGAGACGGCAGGTTTTTTTACTTTTAGCACAGAGTTCTCCTTTTTTTTAATTTATGGATTTATGATAAAGTTAAGTGATTTTTTAAAATTAAAAAGAATTGAAGTAATGCTTCATGTTATATGTAGTTGTCATTATGAGTTACCAATGGTTATTTTAGATACTATTGATTTTTATGTATCAATTGTAGTCCTTATGTAGATGTGTAGAAGTTGGGTGTTATGTCCTATACATGTAATTGTTGTGATGAACAATATCATAGTGCGATTTGTTGTGTGCAATCTCTCTCGTTCTCTTTGTTTTCTAACATGGTATCAAACAGTGTTTTGGCTTCATTTCCTTAGGGGAAGGCCAAGTTAATGTGAGAGAGTCTAAAGTGTTATTGATTCTTTATAAATAGATAGGATACGAGATTGTTTATTGTGTAAGTATTTTTTCATGTGTGTTGTGTTTTTTTATCAGAAGCCCCCTTTTTTACAATCAGAGAGAGTCGTGGGTCAACTCTTAGAAGTGGAGCTTGTTTGCGGATGTGAGATCGTCCAATGATAGCTTGTGGATGCTGATATGTGGATCTGGATCCGAAATCCATTTATGCCTTTTGCTCGGTACGAATGTAACTTTTAAAGACATCAGTGAGCAACAGTTGACAACATTTTTCAAGTTGGAAGAGGACTTGTAAGCAGTCGAGAGGTAAAGGTCAAAATACATATATAACGATGGATCCGTTTTCTTGGCCATCACCGAGTTCATCTTCAACACCTTCAAATGAGAAAATCATGGACCAATTGAAGAACCAGATTGCTTAAGCGTATGCTGAGCAGCGATGGAATTTGACAGGAATATTGCATGTCATAGGGTGATTTACTCATCAAATATAGTTAGTTTTTTGCAAAATTGTTACGATTCTTTTTGTAATTGTGAAGATGGGTTGGAAAGGTGTAAAAGCCATTAAATTTGACAGTTGAGTTTGTTTTGAAATTCCAACCCTTGGGGATAATGCTTAATCATGTCATGTAATTGCTGACAAATAAGTCAAAAGATTTTGTGTTCTCTATGCAAAATTAGGACAACAAATTATTAGGGTGGTCAATGCTCAAAATTAGCATTCAAAAGATTGGTAGTGTCGTTATATTTGTTAGTCAGTTCTTTGAAAATAATATTAGTAATAAGTTTACTATATAATAATGTAGTTAATGGTTTGATTTAATATGAGATTTACATGAGGTTTGAGCTCAGGTAGTGAGTGTGTTTTATTTGTTCATTGTTTTTTTAATATGTTTTTTTCTTCATAATTATATTGGTTTATCAATTGGCTTAAAGAAGAGATTTCATATTCTACAAGTGGTATCAAAGCAGGGAAAATTGTTTTGGGTTAAAGTTTTATTGTTTGAATTTCGCCAAAGTTAAACATGTCGAATTCTAACTAGATGCCCGTTCCAGAATTTGATGAGGATGATTATGATTATTGTTGCATTAAGATGCTAACCTTTTTTATTGGAAAATATTCGTGGGAGATTATTGAATCAAGTTATGAGGAGCTAGTTGATTGGAATGCCCTTACATCAAATGAAAGAAGAACCAAAAAGGAAACAAGGAAGAAGAATTCTCAAGCTTTATTTCACATTCATAGCTCTTGATAAAATCTTATTTCCAAGAATAACAAGAGCGAAAACTACCAAAGATGTCTGGCAGACTCTATAAGAATCTTACCAAGGTAGTGATCAAGTTAAGGTTGTCAAACTTTAGAATTGAAGTGAGTTCAAGAATTTAAAGATGCAAGAAGCTGAAAGTATTAGTGACTATTGTGTGAGAGTCAAAGATGTGGTCAAGAAAATGGATACACTTGGAGAAACTATCAGTAATGAAGTTTTAATTAAAAATGCATTGAGATCTTTAACATGATTCCATAACCATAGAATAAAGTAAGAATTTGACAAAACTACATTTTGATCAATTGGTTGGATCCTTGATTTCTCATGAAGAAAGATTTAAGGACACTTTCAAAGGTGTAGAGAAAGCTCTTTCCTCTAAATTACAAATTACAAAGAATGAGGATGCAAGCAGTAGTAGTGCCAAAATAAATCAAGGCCAAGGTAAATGGAAAATCCAAAATTCTTCAAGAGGTGGAGGAAGAGGTAGATTTGATAAGAGAAATGTTCAATGTTACTATTGTAACAGGTATGGCCACTTTGAAAGAGAATGCAGATTGAAAGAAGGTAAAAATGTTAAATATGCTCAAGAAAGTAGTGAGTATCCTCCAAATCACTTATGTTTATCTTATGCCAAAGGTGAAAATACTAGTAAAGGTGTTTGGTGCCTAGATTTTGGATACTCTAACCATATGACAAGGAATGAAAAGTTATTTTCAACAAAGGATGGAAATTTCAAATCCAAGATCCAACTTGGTGATGATAAACCATTAGAGGTTGCTGGCAAAGGAGCTATGGAGTTCCAAACAAAATAAGGTATAAATAGTATTTATGGCATTTATTATACTCCACAATTGAAGCATAATTTGTTGAGCATTGGGAATCTATGTGAGAAAAAATATAAAGTAGCCTTTGAAAATAAGACATGTACTATCTATGATAAGAATAAGGGAAATGGGTTGATCATTTTTGTGCCTATCACAAGAAATGGGATGTTTCCCTTGATTTTGATGAACATAACAATAATTTTGCAAATATGGCTTATGAGTATTCAAGTTGGTTATGGCATCTAAGGTACGAACATTTAAATTTTCACAGTTTGAAGTTTCTAACCTTGTATGCATTAGTTTCTGGTTTGCCCAAGTTAGAGGAGCATAAGGAGGTTTTTGAAGGATGTGCTAAAGGAAAGAATGCAAGGGAAAAGTTTCTGTTAGGGCCTAAATCTACCTTAGGTTGAGAAAGGCAGGTCTAGGGTAACATCAAACCACGCTTAACCTGGTAGCTAGCCCTACTAGGTTGGGAGAGGGCTCTCTCCTTGTCAATCTCAATGAAAATATATCAAGGAAGGTTTGAGATGATTGATATAAATACTAATTTTAGGCTAGGTATGTTTGCTCAGAGGAAATTGATTAATTTTAATGATTGGTTGTTGGATCAAATGGGGAAGGAAGCTTTGGGTCTGGGAAATCAACACAGATTTGCAGAGGTTTTTGTGGGGCGAGGTAGGCAAGTGTTTTAGCACTTTGAAATGAGTGTAATGGTGAGTGTAAAGACTGGTGAGGAGCTGCAGAGGGCATACAAGTGTCATGAGTCCTCTTCAAATAGTAGAAAACATTTACAACTAAATAAACCCCAAGGTAGAGCACTAAAACACCAATGAATTCCACATTCTACACTTGATTCATTTAGTTATGCAGAATAAGAGAGATGACGACACATATAAACATAATATCAACTAAAATAACAGAGGAAAAACAATGCTAACTTACATTACCACAATAATCCCACAAAATGCTGCAAAACCTTGGTTTATTTCCTTGCCAAAGTACATAAGTGATGTACAAAGTAGCTCAATACATCCACAAGAGTTTCAACCTTGTCAAATGACAAAGAAAATACAAGATATAGGCATCAAACCGCCTATGCTAGCCATCAGGGGTCGAATCCATGAGTCAAGGAGATGTTTCAACAAGATCTAAACTAGGAACTGAAAAATACGCAGTGAAACAGCTTGCCTCTAAAACTATGGAAATTGATTCATTCGGCTCAAAACCACCTAAAACTGATGTATCTACCTCCTCAACTCATTTTTCATCATTTTTACATCATATTACATCATCAATTTTACCATGAGAGAAGAAAAAGTCAAATTAGTAGAAAACTAGGTGAAATTCTGAGTTTTTGAGCAAAATTGACAAAATTTTGCCTGATGCGCAACCCCATGAGCCTAATGCGCAGTGCCACTTCAAGGCTGAGTTTGAAGGCCTTCCCCTTCACCAAATTAGCTTCAAGATGGCTTGTTGGAAAGCTCTGTTTTTTCATTGGAATTGACTTTTCTTAATCACTTGGTGAACTGATGCATTGATGCTTATGTTTTTGTCTACAGTGCCTGGAGTTTGCAAGGAGAGCAAGGGCAGCAGCTTTGAACTTATTACATATAGAAAATATTGAAATTACATAAAAAAATTTGTACATAGAAAATAAAAACTATGTTTTCACCTCAAAACTCTGTTTTGAGGTAAAAATCATTTATTGAGCATATCTTTAGTGAAATTTTGATTTGATGAACTTATTAGACCTCCTCATGTGCCTGCTGATTGTTTATTGAGTTTTCGCTAACCATGGTAGCAAACCCTAGACCTAATGAGACCTAAAACCATAAAAATGATTTTTGGTAAATGGAATGAAATAAAATGATAGTAAATGACCTGAACATGTGAAAATAGGCCAGCAGGTAAAGATCATGAGGAAAATTTGATAATGAACCACTACCATCAGTTGATCCATGACTTAATGGAATGTAGCTGATCGGATGGGACACCTAATATGCATGCAAAAAGATAAATTTGATCAGTGATGGAGGGATGAAGATACCGACACTAACAGTTTCCAAAGGAAAGTGCATGGAGGGATCATCACCCACTTCAGCTTGTTCATTCAGACATATGTGATCCTATGCAAACTAAGAGTTTGGGTAAGTCATCATATTTCATCATTTTTATTGATTATTACTCACGAAATCGTTGTCTATATTTTCTGAAGGCCAAAAGTGAAGTCCTAGATACATTCAATAAGTTCAAAGACCTTGTAGAAAATGAGAAAGGCTGCAAGATCAAACGTTTGTGCACTGATTGTGGAGGAGAATTCTGCTAAAAATCTTTTCATATTTATTGTGATATGAATGGAAGTAGGAGGCAACATGCTACGGCATACACACCCCAACAGAATGGCATAGTTGAAAGGAAGAATTATATTGTAGTTGAAATGGCAAGGTGCATGTTACAAACTAAGGGATTGAGCAATTCTTATTGGGGAGATGCAGTTGCTACAACAGTGTACATCCTCAACCATATCCCCACCACTGCACTAAAAAATATGACTCCTTATGAAGCTTGGTATGGAAAAAGGCCTAATGTTAATCATTTCAAAGTTTTTGGTTGTTTGGCTTATGTGCATGTACCTGATCATAATATAAAAAAGTTAGATGCAAAGAGTGAGTAAGTATTTTTATTGGGTATAGTGAGACAAGCAAGGCTTATAAATTGTATAATCCTCTCACTAACAAGCTTATTGTCTCAAGAGATGTAATTTTTTATGAAGGGGGATTTTATGGTCATCAAAAAGCCAATGTTGAGAAGACAAAATATGTTTTGAATGATGATATAATTGTTCATATTGATCATGAGCAGCAAACTAATGATTCTATAACTAGTGGGTTAACTCCACCAAGAAGCCCTTCATCAATTTCTTCAATATCAACTTCAAGTCTAAATTCTTCTCCAAGTTCTACAAAGGAAGCTAAGAAGATTTAGTGATATGTATCGGAGGGGTGAAAATCAAGCACATGAAGAAAGCCCAGTAGGTGAGATAGTCAATTTCGTTTTATTAGCCAAGGCTGATTTTGAACCATCATGTTTTGAAGATGCCTGTACTAATGAGGTTTGGATGCAAGAAATGCAAGAAGAGATGGATTCCATTCAAAGGAATGACACTTGGGAGTTAACAGAGCTTCCACATGACAAGAAAATGGTTGGCACCAAATGGGTCTACAAGACTAAATTTAATAGTGATGGGAGTGTTGAAAGACACAAAGCAACATTATGCAGAAGTATGGAATTAATTATGAAGAGACATTTGCACCAGTAGGAAGACAGGATACCATTAGAATGTTAGTTTCGTTAGTAGTGCAAAAAAAGTGGAGCATACATGATATGGAAGTGAAAAGTGCCTTCTTGAATGGGTACTTAGAAGGGGAAGTATATGTGGAGCATCCACAAGGTTTTGAAGTGGAAGGAAAGCATAATAATGTCTACAAGTTGAATAAGTCTTTGTATGGTCTCAAGCAAGCACCAAGAGTGTGGTATGCTAGGATTGATGGATACTTTCAGGAAAATGGCTTCCAGAAAAGTAAGAGTGATCCTACCCTTTACTACAAATAAGAAGGTATTGATATTCTAATCATAAGTTTGTATGTTGATGCTCTATTATATATGGGTAGTAGTTCTAGGATGATTGATAAATTCAAAGTTGTTATGATGAATAAATTGGAGGTTTATCAAAGTAAGGATGATATTTTCATTTGTCAAACAAAGTATGCACGGGATATGCTAAATAAATTTGATATGCTTGATTGGAATACATCCCCTACTCCAAGTTGTCATGGAGTCGTGTTATGTAGAGATGATGGTGCTGATTTAGTTGATGAGACAACTTACATAAGTATTGTGGGGAGATTGATATTTCTAGCTCACAAAAGACCTGATATTACATATTCAGTTTCACTTGTTTCAAGGTATATGACAAATCCATCTCATATACATATGAAGACAACCATGAGTATTTTAAGGTATGTGAAAGGCACTCTAAATTTTGGTTTTAATTACTACTCTTCTAAAAAGTTCAATCTTGTTGGATTTAGTGATTCAAATTGGGGAGGTAGTATTGATGACCGTAAGTCTACATTTGGAAATTGTTTCTGTTTTGGTTCTATTATGATTACGTGGAGCTCAAAAAAAAAAGCATTGTTTCCCTCTCATCCACAAAAGTGGAGTATGTTGCAATTACCTCAATAGGTACACAAGCTCTTTGGCTCATAAGACTTTTGGAAGAAATTGGAGAAAAGAAATTTCAACCTATAGTGATTTATTGTGATAATGTGAGTGCCATCAAGTTAGCAAAGAATCTGGTTCATCACAGCAGGACAAAGAATTTTGACATGAAATATCACTCCTTTTGGGATTTGGTGCAGAAAAAGGATATTGATTTGAAGCACATAACTCAGGATTAGCTAGTAGATATCTTCACCAAAGCAATTGCAAAAGCTCAGTTTTTGGCACTACGAGATAAGGTAGTAAACCCTCATTATACATTAAGGGGGAGTGTTGGGGATAATGCTTAATCATGTCATTTAATTGCTAACAAATAAGTGAGCAGATTTTGTGTTCTCTATGCAAAATTAGGGCAGCAAATTATTAAGGTGGTCAGTGCTCAAAATTAGCTTTCAAAAGATAGGTAGTGTCATTATATTTGTTAGTCAGTTGTGTTAGTGTCGGTATCTTCATCCCTCCTTCAGAGATCAAATCCTCTTATTGCATTGCATATTAGGTGTCTCGCTCAGTCAGCTACATTCCATTAGGCGCATGGATCATCTGATGGTAGTGGCTTTCCTACAATTTCCCTCATGTCATTTACCTGCTGGATCATGTTTGTTTATTAAAAACCATATACAGTCTTATTTTTCCCTTAAAGATTGTAAAGGTATTTTAGGGTTTCATTGTCAATTAGGTCTAGGGTTTCATTAGGGTTTCATCAAAAAGTTCTCCAAAATGTCCAATAATAGTCAGCGGGCACATGAGGAGGTTCCAGTACCAATAAAGTTCATAATAAATGCTCAGCAATGTATTTTTCCTCAAAACTCTGTTTTGAGGAAAAACAAAGTATTCTAGGTTTTTATTGTATTAATTCATGTATTTTCAATTCTCTTGAATGTAAATCAGCTCAAAGGCAACCCTAGTCTCCTTCCCAAGCTTCAGTTGCTCCATCTTTTGCAAGGCAAAAAAAAATCAAGTCATTCAGTTCATCAAAGGCACAAAGAAAATAAACTGCCCAAAAAACAGAGTTGAAGAAGTAAAGTTACAATGCAAACATTATAAAAGCGGGTTTCATGAATCAAAAATTAAAAGCTGTTATATATAAAACATTTTTCACAATTCAAAAGCTCATTGGCATTCCAAGAAGAAAGATTGAGCAAAGTGAAAGTAGTGTTGGAAAAGGGAGAGAAAATTGCAGCCAAGGCATTTAGTTTTGGTGGCGCAGCGCACTGGGTGAGTGAGCTACTCTCCTCAGTGTTATTTTGCACTGGCATGGCGCATACAGGTGGCACGGTGCATTGGGTTTGCAGCGCGACACATAGAGCTGTCAAGCCCTATTTCATCAATAACCCCCTCAAATTGCCAAAATTGCTCAAGCCTTCTACTGTGCAAGTAAGCCAAGCTTTTTTCCTTGCTAGTGAAGGAGTTTTTCTTAAAGTTTATGGTGGTTGTGTAAAAGAAAATCCAAACCCTAATATCTTGCAATTTCTCAAAATCCATTGCCCAGGGTTTTTTACTTGTCATTTTTCTGCCTTCTACCACTCCCTCACTTTTCACTCCTCCATTTATTTTCTGAGCTTATCCACCCATTTCCTAACTCCATATTCAGTCATACCTATCCCGAATTCCCATTTCCCAAATCCCTAGTCCTAATTATCCCAAACCCTAGTTAAAATTTTCCAAACCCTAATGGTTGTCCCAAGAGCTTCATGTCACCATTCAGCTGAGTGTACCATCATTCAAAGGGTTGTCATCATCATGTCAAGTTCCACTAGGTCATTTTACACCTTGTTCATGCTTTAGTTGTGCCTAGGTAAGGTTCATTTCCCTCTCCTAGGGTTTTGAAGCTAATTTCTCTTGGATGGTCAAATCATCAGTAAAACGTGTATCTTGATGTTCATACACCTTCCCCTATCCTTAGTTTACCTTATTAAACACTTCCCATCATTGAGATCCCTCAAGTTCCTCATTTTTGCACAAATCCTAGTTTCTTGCTACAAACCCTATTTTCTAGACTAGGCCCGTGTTTTTCCCTTTTGGACCCCTTCCCCTCACTCAATCTTTGAAATTATACTTTCCCCTACTTCCTAAAATCCCTCCCTACTACTCAAAATTTCCTCAAGAATTCAGAAGCCCCCTATCTCCTTCATTTCGCTTCATTTCGACAAAGCCCCTGTTCCACAAATCGGGATAGGTTTTACTCAAATGATATTTCTGAGAAAGGAAAGATGAATTTGGAAAAAATAAAATAATTTTTTTCCACAATAGGCCAAGGAATAAAAACCTCCTTCATGTTTTACACAGGTGTCATGGTTTTAGAGAAATGTCAAAAATACAGTTTCCTCGGGAGAATTGATGCACCTCTAAAGTGACCTTCGGAAAATCAAGTTTTTTCCTCGCTTGGTTGGCCAAATGACTTTATTGATGAGTCAAATGATAATTAGACACAAATATATTACCAATGAGCTATCATGAGCTCAATTTGGAGTTGAGTAAGACCTTAAAAAGTTGACTGCAACAACACTCTACCCTGAGGCAGCCTCCTTTCGCACAATTTGACCAGTCTTGGGATATTTTACTTTCAATAGGGCAAATGAACTCCAAATTGAAAAATTCAAGTTGTTTGGGAAATTAGACTCAATAAACTTTCCAAAACGCTATACCATTCCCAATTTGGATACCGGGAAGGTCCTCAAAACTGGTCTGCAAAAAGGCACTATGCATAGAAAGTTTTAACACATGGTTTTCTACTCTATGCGCTGCGCCACGTGGTGCTCGCTTTTGCTAGAGGGCTTCAAATAACAAAAAAATTTAATTTCTATATTTTTCATGAAACGTTATGCTTTCCTACTTATGGTTAAGAAATTTTGGCAGGTTTTGAGCCCTCAAAGAGGTCAAAAACACTCAAACAATGACCTCACTGCCCCTATTTTGACACTCAGGAAGCAGCCTTGGGAGATTTGCTTTTTGACAGGGAACATGAAGACCAAATTGAAACATTCCACTTGGGTTGGAAATTAGACAGGTAGGCCTTTCCAAAAAGCCTACTTGGAGCAGATTTTGACATCAGGAAGGCCTCCAAAAGTGGGTCCAAACAGGCGCGGCACATAGAGGAAAAATTGCCAGTTTGACTCAATTTTGCTTTGTTTTTTGCCCAGTTTTGCCTAGTTTGAATTTTTTAGTTTCCTAACGGAAAATTTATGATGTAATTTAATGAAAATTTATGTATAATGATGTAAATATGTTATATTTTTACTTGTAGAGGTAGATTCATCATTTTAGAGGTTGTTTGAAATTGAATGAATCAGTTTCCTTGTTTCTAGAGGCATGCTGTTATGTTGCCTAGATTCCAGTTCTCGGGTTAGGATCAGTTGGATTAGATCCTAAACATGTGAGCTAGACCCCTAGAGGCAAGGAGGGGCTATATTTGTCTATATTATGTTGTTTTTCATTCATTATCATGGTTGGACACTTGGGATTGCTTGGCACTTCATTGTACGTTTGATTTCTGCATTTTTGGCAAAGGAAAGACCAGGGTTTTGCAGCACTTGTTGGGATCCATGTGGCTCTGTGTTTTGATGGTGTTTTTCTTCATGTAATTGTAAATTCATTGATGTTTGATGTATGTAATTTCCCTTCTCTTCGCTTCTGAAATTAAACAAATTGAGTGACAAAGGTAGAATTCATCAGCTTATGGTGCTCTGCCCCTAAAATTTGTTTAGTTTCACATGTTTTCATCTATTTGGAGAGGATTCTTGCAGCCTCTTGCCCTCTTCAGCTCCTCAGCAGTCCTTAATCATGAAGATTATTCCAGGGACCTTAATCATCCTTCAGTTTTTGATTTTCTATCAAATACTATAAATACAATGGATTCCGAGGACGGTTCTAATCTCGTGTTAACCTTGTTAAAAAATGAAACAAGGAGTCATGAGGATAGTTCTTTTACTATGTCAACCTCATTAAAAAATTAAACAACTCCCTTTCCAAATCAAGTCTTTCAAAGATCTTGAAGTTAAGCCTTCATTCCAACCACCTCGTTGAATGCAATGAAGCTTGGGGGGCATGCACCTCGATTTGCATTATTATGCTAGGGGCATGCGAACTTATAACAAGCATAGTTTTTCATTTCAAGCTTGTGTAAACATGAAACTGAATCTAAGCATATGTTGTCACATGGTTCAAGCTCCTTAAAAAATAAACCAGGCCACGAGTAGTGTTACTGCAGGGTTCAAGCTCATTAAAAAATAAACCCGCCATGAGAAGTTTTTATGAGAAGTTCAAGCTTGTTAAAAATTAAACCTAAGCAATGAGAAAATGTTCCCCCAGAGTTTAAGCTCATTAAAAAATGAACCAATCTCCAGTAAATAACCATTGTGAATGCATTATCATCAACTTTTGAGCC